>CAKAOI010049468.1:72780-214749 GCA_916701655.1 Sebastiscus albofasciatus
GGTCACAAACTTTCTCATTTTACAGCTAAACAGTACACTACAAGATGTTTCTGAAAACAACGACCACAAGATGGGAAATAGGCATTACAGTATCAGAATCTTGATTAATAATTGATCACCGCTGCCTAGTTTAACCGTTTGATCGGAGTCTCGCCTACTGCTGCTTTAATCATATCAGGCCTGTTAAAAATAATTTGCATTGCTGGGCAATACTAGTTGAATACTGTATAACTCAGGGGTCAGCAACCTTTACTATCAAAAGAGCCATTTTAGGCACAAAAAAAGGAGAAAAAAATCTGTCATAACTGTAACATAGTGATATAGTCATAACTTAACGAGAAAAAAGTCGTAATATTACGAGAATAAAGTCAACAGATTACGAGAATAAAGTCATAACTTTACGAGAAAAAAAAGAAAATAACACGTAAAATTACAACTTTCTTTATTCTCGTAATATTATGACTTTATTCTCAAAATCTCAGATTTATTTTTTTTCCTCAATGTGGCCCTAATACTCCGTCGTACCGTCGTACCATAGAAACAATCAGGAATGGGTAACATATTGAAAATCGCATTTTCATGAGTGTCCTGGCTAAGATAGCGGCATCTTTACGTAATATTATCATATGATCCGTGCACCGAGCTTTGATTGGTCAGAAGGCAGTGCTTTTATACGAGTTGATCTCTTATCTGAAACATAACCTGCTCCAGAGGAGGTTAGGTGCTCAGTTTATACAATTTTAAGACTGTATCATACAGGGATGGAGTAAACCGTGGTGATAATTTAGGCTGTATTCTGCATGTATGATTGCATGATATAGGCTTTTCTCAAAGGGGCAGCACTGATATGCTCAGCTCAGATCCTACTGAGGCTTGCACAGATGTGCTTCACATAAACAAAATTAGGGATAAATCCATTCTAAGCTAACGAAAACACAACAATTCTTAGTTTCAGGTGGTTATACAGTAATGAAACAATGTGTTCTCAAACAACGATTCGTATGATGGCTTACGAAAAGTTTTGTTGTGTGTTGTGCTTCAGTCTTTTCAAAATAAACTTTTGTCTTCACAGCAAACAACTTGGTTAGGTTTAGGCAACAAAACTACTTAGTTAGGTCTAGGAAAAGATCATGCTTAAGTTACACCACACTGGAAGAGGTTACACTTAAGTACGGAAGTTCCGTGACAGAAAACTACTTAGTTAGGTTTAGGAAAAGATCGCGGTTCGGGTTAAAATAACTCCGGAAGTGGTGTAACTTAAGTATGGAAGTTACGTGACAAATAAATCAACGTTGACTCCTGGAACACCGGTCTCCTGGGCGAAAAGTCTGGTGTTTTTTGACCCACCAAACCACCCCGACCTCGTCCCTACGTGGCGATCTCGCTCTTTATATTTCCTTTTTCATAATTACGTGGATCACATATGAATTGATTTCATGGGATATATGCGAATTACAGTGCATTTACTTTTCGTAGGTATAGCTACGAACGGTGTATGAGAACAGCCTGAATGAACACATAGTTATAAATATTATATTCCATTTCTGCAAATAGATCCCCCGAAATGTTACCCACTGTTCCTTAAGGGAAGTCCTACATTATGACCTTATGTTGTGGTCCTACATTGTAGAATGTCCCTGTGTCAAAATCTAGTTTTAAAACCTGAATTATTTTTCTCATATTGTCTTCACACTGTGCATATTACCTAAATAACTGTGGGGGTCAATCATGGCCTAATTTTTGCCCTCTTACTATGGTCCTTTGATTGAATAGAACATATTCTGTTGGTGTTTGACGGATTCACATGATGAGAGTGTCCTTTCCTTTCAAATGTTGAAACACTACATTTGTGGCTTGGTAAAACTGGTTATTTCGATTGTTTACATAATAACCCTTGAGAGCTTTCCTTTCTCTGCTGGTGCATTTTCATTTGATATTTAATATCAGCAAGTATTAGAAAAATCACTGTATTTTTTCTGCAGTTTATATCGCACACTTCAGGGTTTTTCTGCCAAGAGATAAGAACAAAAACAGTCTTAAAGCAAAACACCTCATCTTTAATCATTAACTGAATAAACATGTGGTTTTCATTATCAACTTGTAATTGCCTGTTATCAGATTTATGTCTTACAGTCATGAGTTTCCGGGCATGTGCTTATGAGGAGCTTATAGCAACAAAATAAGATAATAAGATAACAGGTGAATATGACTGTGGCACATTACGTATGAGTTGACTCATCAGATCACTCCCCTGTTTGAATTATGTTACAGATCGTGCTGTCAGGTAGCCTACAGTATGTTTGTTACGTTAATCGTAGCATATTTATGTTAAAAATTAAAAGCCACTTGACCACTTAAGGTTAATTTGGCCACAGTCCAATTCCAGTATCCCATGTCCTCTGTACCTTCATACAAAAATCACCGTCATTATGTCTAAATCCAAAAAACTCCAGCCAGTTAAAGTGTTTTTCCATTTCGTTTTCATTGCCATTTACTGTGTACACACTCCTAATGCTGAACAACTCATTTCCTGCAGGCCTGGGACTACGTCCAACTGGATGTGTGTCCGTCGTTCTGTTCTCCCTATCAGCCTTTATTTCCAGTTAATTAAAACAGCAAGGTTATTGGGCTGTTGTAGGAGTGTGAGATGATAAATTGACAATGATAAAACAACTACAGAGGAAATCACAATGTTTCCAAATGTTCCATGCATTCAAACTTGATATTATATCATATTGGGACTAGTGACATTGCCTGTGGAGTCATAAGAATGCAATAATAAAGAATAAATCTGAAAGAAAAAGAAAATAAACGTGGAAATATAAAGAGGAATAAATAAAAGACTATATAAGTAAAAAAATAAAATGTGGAAATATAAAGAGGAATAAATAAAAGAATATATAAGTAAATTAATAAATGCAAAAATATAATGAGGAATAAATAAAAGAATATATAAGTAAGTAAATAAATGTGGAAAAATAAAGAAGAATAAATAAAAGAATATATAAGTAAATAAATAAAAAACTGTTGACATATAAAAAGGATTAAATAAAAGAATATACAAGTAAATAAATAAATAAATGTGGAAATGTAATGAGGAATAAATAAAATAATATATAAGTAAATAAATAAATGTGGAAAAATAAAGAAGAATAAATAAAATAATATATAAGTAAATAAATAAAAAACTGTGGACTGTTTTTTAAAGCCTAAAAACAGAATCATGAGGAGGTGCAGACGTCTAGTTATCTCTCAGAACACTTGAATTACAATATGCTGAAAGGTTATTGTGGAATTTTTATCCCAATGATGCCAAAAACATTCTGCCTACTGCAGGTTTAAGTAAAATATCTGAGTACTTCTTCCTCCTCTGTTCTATAGTGTATAATGCAATTCATATCTAACACCCTCAGGTTTACTTCCACTGCAGTACCACTAGGGGGAACCACATAGCCACCAATCAACCACCACTGCTTAGAATAACCAGTTTTATATAGTACAATGTTTTCCTCAAGATTGAGATAATTAGACAACAGGAAACAAATTTAAAGTAAAAATAAAGACTAAAAGGCTGCCCAAGGTTGATTTCACGGTTATACACTGTTTACTCGCTCTGATGATTTTACCTGATTGGATACAGGCCAAAACAAAAAAATAATGTCCCTCTCTGTACCCTCCCTCCACTGTGGAAGAGGGATTAACCACCCGAGCAGCAATTCGTCCACAATCTTTAATTTGAAGTCACTCCTACAAGAGCGTGTTCCCTCAGGCAGCAGAAAAGTGCACTGTATAGCCTGCTATTATTCTTCTCCACATTCACAGGGTCCATTGAAGCAGCACCTTGATATCTACCTACCCAAGGACACACAGCCTTTGAATCGAGCTCTATGAATGCATTTGAAATGTTTTTTTCCTGCACTGATGAGACCTGAACAAAAACTTGCAGCACACTCCTGTGCGTAAAAGGTCTGAATCATGTATTGCACATGAATCTCTGCTCACTTAACGATTAATCTTACAGGAGGAGAGGAGAGAGGCGCATCTCTACCTCATCTCCACCTCACAGAGGCACATCTCTACCTCATCTCCACCTCACAGAGAGGCACATCTCCACCTCATCTCCACCTCACAGAGAGGCGCATCTCCAACCTCACAGAGAGGCACATCTCTAACCTCATCTCCACCTCACAGAGAGGCACATCTCCAACCTCACAGAGAGGCGCATCTCCAACCTCATCTCCACCTCACAGAGAGGCGCATCTCCACCCTCATCTCCAACCTCCAACTCCGACCTCACTGAGAGGCGCATCTCCAACCTCATCTCCAACCTCCATCTCAACCTCACAGAGAGACGCATCTCCAACCTCTCATCTCCACCTCACAGAGAGGCGCATCTCCACCTCACAGAGAGGCTCCACCTCACAGAGAGGCGCATCTCCATCTCACAGGATGCGAGCTGCACATGGTTTTGGCCAGGTGGGGGGGTAGTACCAAACGTGCGTAAAAGAGGAGGACACACAGTCTTTGAATCGAGCTCTATATGAATGCATTTAAAATGTTTTTTTTCCTCCACGGATGAGAAAAAAAGTTGCAGCAGACTCCTGTGAATAAATCTCTGCTCACTTAAGGATTCATTTTACAGGAGGAGAGGAGAGAGGCGCATCTCCAGCTCACAGGAGGATGCAAGGCGCGCACTGATGCATTGTTTTGGCCAGGGTGGGGGGGTAGTACCAAACGTGCGTAAAAGAGCCTGATTCTGCACAAGTATTTATACAATGTCAGCCTTACGGAGGAAATTTGGCGAGGACTACCAGGTGGTAAACACCAACCAGGGCATGACTTCTTCTTTCTCCGCACCTGCGAAGAGGAAGAGGCAGCGCTTCGTGGAGAAGAACGGCCGCTGCAACGTGCAGCACGGTAACCTTGGCGGAGAGACCAGCCGCTACATCTCCGACCTCTTCACCACGCTGGTGGACCTCAAGTGGCGCTGGAACCTGCTCATCTTCATCCTCACGTACACGGTGGCGTGGCTGGTCATGGCTTCGATGTGGTGGGTGATCGCCTTCATCCGCGGCGACCTGAGACAAAGCGGCGGACACGACGACTCCTACACGCCGTGCGTCGCCAATGTTTACAACTTTCCCTCCGCGTTTCTCTTCTTCATCGAGACGGAGGCGACCATCGGATACGGCTACCGGTACATTACAGAGAAGTGTCCCGAGGGCATCATCCTCTTCTTGTTCCAGTCGCTGCTGGGCTCCATCGTGGACGCTTTCCTCATCGGATGCATGTTCATCAAGATGTCGCAGCCGAAGAAGCGCGCAGAGACGCTGATGTTCAGCCAGGACGCGGTGATCTCGCAGAGGGATGGGAAGTTGTGCCTCATGTTCCGGGTGGGGAACCTGAGGAACAGCCACATGGTGTCTGCGCAGATCAGGTGCAAACTCATCAAGGTAAGGTGACACAGTAAAAGGTGCAGCAATATGTCCACTATAAATAAAAGTATTGGCACACTTTTGCTGCAGTGAGCCTCCTTGAAATGCCACCATCAAGGCATGAGACTACACTGTTAAGAATTTCTCAGTAAAATAACAGTAAAGAACTGGCAGCAGGGTTGCCTTTATGTTACTGTAAAATTAACATTATTATACTGTCGCTGAAATGTACAGCTTTGCACTGTTCCTTCATCCCTGCACAGACAAACCACAGCTGGTCACATTTCAACAGTAAACACTTTCAGCTATAGGAGAGGGGAAAAAAACATGTTAGTCAACACCAGCAAACACTTTACAGAAGCATTATATTTTAGCTGCAGTAGAAAAATGATGCACATGCATTAAAACCATCTAGAAAATTTAAGACAGAGATGCAGAAATTAAGACAGCAATGAGTGCAGAGAGACAACTACAGCATGCACATTACAATTTAAATACTCTTAATTCAATTCCCTGCACAGACAACCACAGCTAGCTACAGAAAGAGAAAAGAAAAAACAAACAAACAAACAAACAGGAAGAAGAAAAAACAAAACAAAATCGTTAGTGGCTTTGCAGCTGTTAAGGCCAGCTAACCAGAGACGTCTCTGCTTAACACTCATTGTGTTTTATGAGTGCTTTCCAAGTCATGCGTTGAATTTCCCATTCATCTCAACAATTGATGGCATTCCCTGAGGGGTCTCTGTGATTTGCAGAAGCTTTGGTTTTAATATGAGGCCCCTTATAGGCTATTTAGTGAGCAGCAACAAATCAAATGTGGGACAAAGAGTATGTTTGTGTGGGACAATGTGGGACAAGTCTGGGATGTAGTCCAAAATTTGGATATAATGTCTATCTGACTTAAAAATAAACATTTCTATTCTGCCCTTTACCTCGTAACATCTCTATGCTTTGCCCGAAAGCATCCATAGATGGGCACACATCTCTTTTGGACGTTTCTTGCGAGACTCACATGTCCTGTGTGGCTTAATGTCGTATTCCCCCCTGTGTGAAACTGAAAAACAACTGGAAAATTTCATAAAAAAACTCTCTGAGAATTGCCTTACACTGGATTCACCCACTTGTGAGTAGTCTTTGTAGTTGCATTTCCTTTTCTTTGTGGTGGTTTCCATCATATTCGGCCTAAATCTGCATAGTTTGTGAGTTTGCAAGGTGTCCTGTAGCAAAGACGGTGACAGGTCAACCTGCACTTGACCCACTGTGTGTGCAATCTGACAGCAAGCCCTGTGATGACAGCCTTCGCTGCTTTCTACACAGCCATTGGATAAAAGCCAGATTTTTAGAAAAGCGTCTGTCCTAGAGCCAAATGAAAATGTGGGACATCGCCTCAATATGTGGGACAACAACAACAACTGGGATAAAAATGCGGTGCAGTCCCTCGTAAAGTGGGACACCCGGTCACCCTAACTATACTCCAGTAGCTGGATTTGTCATGGACAAACTGGGAGTGTTGTGTTTCTGGTGTGTGCCTGGTACGACTGTACACAGATGAGATGAATGGGCCCCCGGGGGACAGTAGGTGGGCTTATTGACTAAAAGATCAATTGAACCAATTCCTTTACTGAGTGGGCCACAATGTGCTAAAGACGTTTCCTTGAGGTCAGTCTTGCCTTAAGACAAAATGCCATCCGAAGAACTGAGACTGGACGGTGATGTATGAAGTGTATACTGGTTTCAGAGCTGGAGGAATCCTGATGGAGGATGAAAAGAGCTGAGGCAGCTGCTGTTATGATATAAAAAAAAAAAGTGTGTCAACTTCACAGCTAAAAGAAACTGCAGTGTCAATCACTGCAGTTTCAAAAATCACACCTGTTTTTTTTTTTTCACCAAATGTGTTTCTGAGGTCTCGACAATATTTTCGTTCTCTGCAGAATTTATGGCTGGACAGCACTTGTTGTCTACCAGGGCTGGGACGATTCACCGATCCCCTGATTAGATACCATCACGATACTTGAGTGCCGATTCGATATGTATTGCGATATTTAAGTATTGTGATTCGATATTATGCTTATGCCGATTTTTGTTAACTTTTTTAACACTAGACCATGGGAAAAAGTTGAATCATACACTTCTAGGGACTTTTACTTTGGAAAATATCTAAATTAATATAGTAATAATGTTTGATTTTCAGCATGTATGTAGTCAGAGATGTTCTGAAGTCAAATATATCAGTCACTGTCGGGCATTATTTATTAATACATGTACCACACAAATTAGTGGTATCTCTTAATTTATAAGGGACATGTAATATTTTAAACTTCTGCTGAATATAATACAATCAATCTTATTTCCATATATGTATTTTGTATATACAGTTCCTTTTGTTAACACCTTATTTTGAAAACCGGACGTAGTCACACTTGTATACGTCCGCTAACTTCGCCAAGTTCATCGCTAGCCCTCCTGTCAGCTCCGTTCTCTTTATACATCCATGGTCAGCTCCATCGGGGCCGTTTGAATGTATTTAACATAAATGTCAGTATATGGGTGCGCTACAGTTGTAACGTCGGTCGATTTGACCACGGAGATGAGAGTGACAGCTGGCTTGACCGCGCGTTACGATAACGTTTCCTTTCTATGGCAGAGTTAGCATGCAGCTTTAGCCATGATGTCTAGCTCTGCTTTTCCTGGCAATGTGTAAAATACAAAGTGCTTCCATACTTTACTGTATGTGTAGTGTTTACCACGTTGGATTTAATATGTGAGGGTGCAGGTCGTATCCGACGCGGACCCTCCGCCGTTCTCTGCTTTGTCGTTTGGCTCACTGCAGCTGGCGTCACGTTACTCAGACTACAACAATAAAAGCGGTAACTTCCTTCTACCTTTGCATAGATTCAAATGAAGCAAATATACCATGTCTAAATTCTTCTCCATGCACCACAATAATACATCACATATACTTTGATCAGAAGCTGATTTTTCTTTAACAGTTGTGTGTCTTATGTGCACGTTTTCTCACTATAGCAGGAATGTCTCATACAGGAAATCTACTTTTCTCCAGTCGCTTTGTTGTGACAGGGAGAGTTAGTCGTGCTTTGGTCGTCTCCGCGGAGCAGCGTGGTGATCTCAAGTGACAGTTTACTCTCTGAACCTCGAGGGAGAGCCACCAGAAAGCTCCCAGTATGTTAATGTTGTTATACTTAATGCTTTTTCTTGCACTCAGATTTTTCCCAGCCTTATGATACCATTTAAGTCATTTTTCATTTGATCAGAGTAAAAGCATCCATTAGAGAAAAAAAGAAGAAGTTTAACACATTAAAAGCCACGACTCAATAACTTCTTATCGCTAATGTTCCAGCTTTCTCTGCAAAGACTTTTATTCCATTTCATTATCATTTCCCCTTTAATTAACAGCTTCTGAAGGCAAAGGAAAATATGGTGAGTTAATTGTAATTAATCAACACAGCATCACAGAGGCACAAATGCTATATCATCAACTTTTCTCCCTCTACAGAGACCAATAGTCATATAGAGAGAGTTTAATATTCTTTAATAGTTGTCTGTGATGGGTATTTCAAACAGAGTGAAAGCAGCAGGATATTCACCCATGGGGCACGTTGTCAGGTTTGACTTTGTGTGCCAATATTGCAGATATTGCCTTAGTAGAATTACCTCTTTTTACGGCACATGGAGCCACTACAGATTTATTATTATTAAAGAATTGTTGGGATCATTTATGGTCTTTATTTGATACCTTAAGGCCCGGTGGGAAAGTGTTAAACTTGTAGTGTGAGCAGGTAAAACTAAAAAAGCAGAACAAGCTGCTGCAGTACTGTTGCAGAGTAGATACATCACCGGTACACTTTGGCTACACTGCACCTCACTCAATCTTGCCTTTACCGCCAAGGTCTTTAAAAAAAAAAAAGTAATTGAACGTGCCTGAGCGTAATGTAATAACTGCAAAAGTGAATGTCTAAGTGTTCTTCTCACCCATCTGTTTTTCAGATTTTTGAGTTCAACACACTTTGGCTTTCTTTCAACGATTGGTTTAGATTTATGTAACGATCCTGATCTGGGATTTCTGCCAGTAAACGATGATCTTTCATTAAATCATCTTTTAAAGCCACAGTTATTCGTGTATTGGCGGAAGGTCAGACATCCAGAACTTTGCTAATTGGTTGCTAAAAAGCATCACGTACATGTTCCATCAATCATGCCCCGAGGACAACGGTAAAAACGAGCTTTGTGAGCTCACTTTTATACATATGTTTCATGGATTTTCTTGGATACTATTAATACCTCACTTTAAGGTCAAACCTCTATTTCTTTGGCAGGACACCTTGCTGCTGAATAGATGCAGTATTCAAATGTGTCTTTTATGTTAACAGACAGTGATGTTTTAGAGCCCATAAAGCTGCGACATTGTGGTGTCAGACCATACAGTGGGCTATTGTGCAGTAAAATTACTCCACATCACTCCATAGTACTATATCTGCACCGTGGAAACAATGCCATGGCTAGTGTTCAGGTAATGCACAGCTCAAGGTCACTGTCAGATGGGTTGCCTATAAAGCTGACTGGAGAAATGAGACATGCTGCAGTAAATCCTAATGACGGAGCTGTGTAAACGCACTGTGACCAGGCAACTGCAATCTTTTTACAGGGAGAGGCGGGGGTCGTAAATTCTTATGGGACCTGGATACCTGGATAAAGTTGGTCACGTTCTTGATTAGCACTTAGGTTATTTACTGCTGTCAAAACAGCAAACCTGTCCAGGGAAACTGCCTAAAATACATGGTGTGTATGTAATGAGTAACTTACATAAGCATATTTTGGTGCAGTATTTTAACTCCTTTCAACTTTATTTTGTTCACACTTTTTCATAATGATTCAGGAAGCAGTGATAGAAGACTCTAATGACTCACATTGGCAGTATGTTTCCATTGGCTCTCAACAACAGTGTCAGCCTTGACATCGCCAAGTTTTATGAAATATTCTTTCCTCAATGTTATGGAGTTATTTCGAAAAGTGAAGCCAGTGCGGAAGTGCCTTAAACTTGCATTCTTTCTAACAGCCAGCAGGGGGTGACTCCTCTGGTTGCAAAAAGAAGTCTGATTGTGTAGAAGTCTATGAGAGGATGACCTTACTTCTCACTTGATTTATTACCTCAGTAAACATTGTAAACATGAGTTTATTGGTCTCAATCGCTAGTTTCAAGTCTTCTTCAATAAAGCGTGATGTTCATTTAGTAAATTATGGTCCCATTTAGAGTAAAATAGACCATAAAGCAGGGGATGATTTAGGATGTGGCTACCTTGTGATTGACAGGTCGCTACTGTGTTTTCATCTCAGAAATTTAACCCTTTCACAGTGTGTTTTCTGTTCATGAAAGTTCATTGGAACATTTTGGTCGCCTAACATGTCTTAGTCAGCGTTCAGTTGTGCTTAGCTCCACCCTCTCATTTCACTTCTGGTTGCAAAAAACCAAGATGGCGACGGCCAAAATGCCAAACTTGAGGCTTCAAAACCGTAGTCCGCGAACCAATGGGTGACGTCACAGTGACTATGTCCACTTCTTATATTGTATACACTCTATCTATGGTTTGGCATGGTGGACAGGTCTAAATACAACAATACCTGTGAGCCTCGGCCTCTAAAGGCGATGGAGAAGAAGCCAGTCAGAGGCACAAATCTGAGCGGTAGCAAATTCAAAAACACTTAGTCGTAGAGTTTGTGAACAAAACACAGTGCAATAGTTGCTGAACTAATCCAAAATTGACCCAGAACCCAAAAGTAAATTGATTTAAACTGCAGATTGTGTTGTCAGTATTCTCTCTTCATTATTATTTTTATTCTTTATTCAATATTTCTTGCAAAAATGCACCATGGGAGTGCAGAACCAGAACCAGATATTTTCTAACACAGTTGTTAATCTTTGGTAAGACGTCTATGGGAAAAATGAAAAAGGACTTTTACATCCGGAACCAGCGGCGCCCACAATAGTTTCTCCCACTCGACAACTCTATAACATGAGTGATAGTGTGTGGGAAGACCTTTCGGAGTGCAAGTACTTTCTAGTAATGGATACCTGCTGGGAAATATTTTATAAAAACAAAATTAAAGGCACTTATTGACAAAATTAACATGGATGTACTCACACTAAAAGAACTGAAAGAAGAAAACATGATCTTCTGAGTTATATTTCATTAGATTCTATTTTTTATTTTAGTGAGACACAAATTTCGTATCAAAAGTCACGGAGTTGGTAGAGCCCACATTCCAATTTGTGACTTGGATAACAAATTTAATTATGAGCGGAAACATTATTCCTTGGCAGAACTGTGCATTTCTCTTCATCCATAATGCATATTAACTTAAAAAGATAACTGTCTTTGAATTTCAATTAATATTAATGCAGCTTTCATTAATAAATCAATAGAACGCAGTGGTGCGCTGACCCCTGCAGCTCTGGCAGAATAAGATTTTGATGTAAAGGAACATTGTTTGTGTGTGGTATGCCAGCAGTGCATGGAGGAAACACACTGATAGGAAAAAATGCTCAAATACAACACAAAAAAGACAGAGGAACAGAGCGAGAGAGGGACAGCTGGGTGGTGCTCGTCAATGTCAACAGACGCTCGTCTCAGTAGCTTGGTCCACAGCAGGAGATAAGTGATAAGGGCTAGTTGTGGCAGATAGACAGGCGTTTAGCTAGACAGGCAGGCGGACATGATTCGCCACATCTGCCACTGTGTAACGCTGAAGGACGAGCAAAGAGAGAGGAGGCGAAAGAGAGGAGAAGACACAAAGAGAAAGACAGTTGGATTGGCTTTAATGGTGCTGTCGAGAGATCAGGAATGGCAGCTCAAATGTGAGCGTTGCGTTTGATGTCCAGCTCAAAGCTTACAGATGGACACACAAATGCACAGTTGCATTATAAGGAGCAACGTACACACACACACACACACACACGCTTCTTTCTAACTTTCACTGTCAGTGTTTATGCATACACACACCTGCACACACACTGTCACTGAGGAGGAAGTGAGTCACCAGGGAGAGGGCCTGCTTCCACTCAACCTCAATCTCAGGTGGCTCGGTAAATTAAGCACTCCCTCTACATCAGGTCCTCTTCCAAAGGCCATTAATTTCCCCCTCGTGGCACTAACTGTTTAGCGGCAGTATGAGAACACACAAAGCTTTCACCTTGTTAAAACCATTTGGTTGCGAGCAGGTTTCTACCTCCTTGGCAGAGGTATAATTCTGTTGCAAAGGAGCTGTGAACAGCATGTGATAAAACAGCAGCTTCACTTCCACGACTAGAATTGGCTCAAATGTGACTTCTGAGGAAATTGGTTTCCAATCTCACTGACTTGTATGAGCGTTGCTGACAAATGGGATACCTGCCTGCAGTATCTAAGTGACAATTTACATTTTTAAGTGAAATAAACAATTTAATATAGAATCTTGACAGGCTTTTAAAATGATTTCATGTGCTCCTCCCACTTATAGGAGACGGAGGAAGCTTTTTTCCAGAAGCGGAGATCAACAGCAATATGGAAAAATCAATTGCAAAAGTATTACACTTGTTTTTAAATGTCATGTTTGCCTGATGCTTGAGGAGGCTGCCAGGAAGCTGGTTAATTCACTGCATACAAAGTACAATTATATTAAAATATCAAACGGAAAGGAGTATCAATCGGCAAATCTATTCATAAAACTGTACAAAGATAGCAACATATTTTTGTGTGTGTATTAAAGCAACAGTGTGTAACAAAAAGGGGGATCTATTGGTAGAAATGGAATATAATATTAATAAGTATGTTTTCTTTAGTGTATTATCACCTGAAAATGAGAATCGTTGTGTTTTTGTAACCTTAGAATGAGCCGTTTATCTCATTCAGTCATCTTCACGGAGCCAGCCGCCACGATTCTACAGTAGCAAACACTAACAAACCAAACCAAACACTGTGTTAACTTTTCCTGCTTGGGCTGGAGTCGATAACGTTACTCGCTCGCGCGAGTAAACAAGACACGGGAAACTTCTGTTGGTCTTGAGGAGCTGCAGCATTTATTTCTGCACAAATTGCAACTTCTACTGTACATTCAATTGATATTCTCAGAGCTAAACTCACTTGTTCGCTGACAAACATTCGCTGCTGCTCTCTCTCTTGCTTCACCACTCACTTCCCACGTACACACACACTCTGGTTCTGCTATTCTCCAAATGACCTACGCTACTCTTACAACAACTCTAGAAAGGGCCATTTGTGTGCGGGAGAGGTCACCTCACCACTAGATGTCGCTAAATCCTACACACTGCTCCCACACTGTTCCTTTAAACAAGATACAACGTGTTAATTAATGAGCTTTAAAGGTTCTGGTAGGTGGATTTTGTCACCTTCAGACAGAGCCAAGCTAGCTGTTTCCCCTTGTTTCCAGTCTCTATGCTAAGCTAAACTAAGCTAACGGCCTCCTAGTTGTAGCTTCATATTTATCGTACAAACATAAGAATGATATCGATCTTCTCGTCTGACTCTCAGCAAGAAAGCAAATAAGTATATTTTCCAAAATGACAAAAAAAATTCAATGCTATAAGCATAGATTCAGATCCAAAACCCCTGCATTGGCATTCACTTAACGTCTTCTACACCATTTTCTGTGGGAAATGCTTAGATGAATTATCTTATTCATTACAAAAATATATTTAATATGCTTCACAGCAAAAGGGTCGCAGGTTCAAACCTAGCTTGGGGCCCTCCACTGTGTGGAGTGGGCATGTTCTCCCTGTGTTAGCGTGGGTTTTCTCCAGGTTCTCCGGCTTCCTCCCACGGTCCAAAGACATGCAAGTTAGGGGTTAATTGTTGACTCTAAATTGCCTGTTGGTGTGAATTTGAGCGAGAATGGTTGTCTGTCTCTGTGTGTCAGCCCTGTGATAGTCTGACGACCTTCGCCCAATGTCAGCTTGGATCGATGACATTGGGCCCGCGACCCTTAATAGGATAAGCTGTTACTGATAATGGATGGATTTATTTAATATGTTAACATAACATATGATATATATCATGCAGGAAAGGCAAGTGGTGTGGCTTTTTTTTTTTTTTGTAAATGTACAGCTTTTCTTCTCTTCATTTTCATTTTTTCCCCAGGCGTCCACACATTTCAACATTGTTCTGTTTTGCAAAACATCCGCCTTTCCAGCTTTCTGAGTTTCAGTTTGATTTAAATTCAGTAGACTGCCTGCGTATTCAGGGAGCACCCATCACTGATACAGCGTGATGGGTGACACTTTCCCTCACCCAGCCAGGGATCTGTGGGCACAGACGTCTTCTTGTGAAATGTCACACCCTTCTGTCCTCAACATCACTGTGAATACAAATTGACAGTTTGTTTGCCATCTGTGGACCGAGTGGCTCCTCACTCAAAGGGCCAGGGAGGCTTCGCTGCATACAAGTTAACATGAGGCGGCAGGGAGAGCTATTTGAATTGAGCATAACAGGATAGGTTATAAATGTGCAATTTCTTTTGCTTTTTTTATTGACTCGTGTTGATGGTGGGATTCAAATGGGTTGGAGCAGGGTTTTTTTTTTGCCCTCTGGATGCAACAAACATCTTTTCCTTTGTAAATCATTCACTCCTGACGCATCAGCTGGAGTAAGAGGCTTGCAATTGACAGGAAAAGAGGTTTTATAAGCTCATGGAGAAGTTCGAGCCTTCTCCCTAATTCCATGTTTTAATTTAACAGCTAAAAGAGTACTTTATTTGATTGAGCTTAGCTTCCCAAGAGCGAGCACTAGTGTCTTTTCCATAATCTAATGACGCTTTTCTTAGAGGCCAGGCTACCGCGGAGAGTTTTAAAGTGCTCTAATGTGCTGGCAATGAGAGTAAAAGATTAGTGTCTTGAACAATAAATGTTACCAATGCTCATGATGTCTGACAGAGATGTGGGAGATCACTGACCACATTCTTACTTTTACCCAGCATGTCTGCCAGTAAGGGCATACGGAGAACAACATCAAGGTCCTAAGAACACCTTTTTAGTTTTGTTCCCTCTTCTGGGTGTTCTGCTGTCTATCATGCCAAAAATATGTGAAAATATTCAATTCTGTGTATTTTTACATCAAAATCCATCCATGTCTCTGCCAAGAGTTTTTTGTTGACTAACCCAAGTCTCACAGGCAAATAAATATTCCATCCAGTAAAATGTCATCATGGATTTTTTGGGGAGATTCAGCCGCCCAGTTCCATTTTACAAAACATGCAGGTCTGCTTAGGCAAACAAAAGCAGCAGGTCAGAGGTGTGCATTTACATGACTTCATTTTGCAGCAACATCCACATAAAGCCTGAGGTTCAGGAGAAAAGCATCGCCCCTCTTCTTCTCCCCTTATTGGGGATGATGGAAGCGATCCTCCACAACTATAGTTTGGAGGCTTTTTCCACCTGCTTTTGTGCTCTAAAATTAACTCCCTCCTCACTTTAACTTCAACCCCAACATCCTATTTCATGTGGAACTATGTCTAATCATGGAGGAAAATTGTCTTCTCAAAATTTCACTGAACCCTTAACACAGCTTCACTTACATTCCCATCAGGGTTAAACCTGCAACAAATACATGCACACATATTATCCAACAAAACCGGCCATGTGGCCTTGTAGACCGCATGTACAGACATCTTCAGGGTCATTCAGTTATTCAAACCCCTGAAGCTGCATGGATAAAACCTTTCACTTTTCTTTTTTTTTACACAACAACAAAGACGTGCCTTGAATTTTGGAGGGATTCCATTTGCTCTCCTTTTCATCTTGTGCATCAGGAACACCTGCTTTGCCAAACAGATGGTCTCATAAAAAGCACAATAATTAATCAACATTTTGGGAAATACTCTTATTAGCTTTCTTACCAAGAGTTAGATGGGAAGATTTAAAGAGAGTGGTATTGATCTTTTTGTCTTTTTCTCAATACAAGACAGTGAATAACCATATTTCCCAAAAGGGCTGGGCATTATGATGATATATACTGTCAAAATGATATAAAAATGTCTTCCACACAGTGAGGCATACAGCTTGTTAATGAAACACTGGTACCAGATCGGTACTCTGTATCGGCCAATACCCAAAGCCCAGATATCGCTATCGGTATCGGGACTGAAAAAGTCGGATCGGTGCTTTCGAGATATGAAGTGAGTTATATCCTGATAGAAGATTTTGGCCGTATCGCCCAGCCTTAATTCTCAAGATGTCAAACTATTCTTTTAAATACCATTTAATTTATAGCATTGACATATTTAATCATCCATCTGAATTCATGTGGTTTGAATTTCCCTCTCAGTATGTCATTTTTTAATGGTGCAGTTCTTTTGTGTTCCTAAATCCAAATAAAAAAAAAATTAAAGTGCCCAATATCCATAATATTCAAGTTGCTTTGGTTCAGTCGGTCAAATTATGATCTTAAAATTCAGGTGAGGTGAAAAAAGTTTGCTGAAATTGGACTGGTTAAATTCATTTCTATATACAAAATTCAAACTTCATCAAAAATCAAAAGTTTTTGATTTAAAATAACTACTAGTATTTTCAAAGAGGATCATTTAAACCATATACATTTAGAAAGCTGTTTTTTTTTTAATGAAATATTTCAGTGCTATTAATTCAGTGGTATTTAAATTCATCATTAAGCATTCAGTGGTGGTTCAATTTCAATTAGTTGTTAATAAGCTTAATGTTGTCATTACTTGCTTGCTCTGACCCCATTGTGGAAAGTTGAAGAATGATCCTGAATTATCACTCTTAAATAAAAATGTAAACGTTAAATGTCCTGATCATTTGTGTTTCCAGTCGCGGCAGACCCCAGAGGGCGAGTTCCTGCCCCTGGACCAGTGTGAGTTGGACGTGGGTTTTGGGACGGGGGCGGACCAGCTCTTCTTGGTGTCGCCTCTAACCATCTGCCATGAGATCAACACCAAGAGCCCGTTCTTTGATCTGTCGCAGCGCTCGCTCATGAACGAGCAGTTTGAGATTGTTGTCATCCTAGAGGGCATCGTGGAAACCACTGGTTAGAGCTAATTACTATTTTATTATTATATATTTTTTCCCCCTCTTTCATCTTTGAATATACTTCCCATTTCCTAATCATTATTTCATCATCCTTTACCCTGTGGCATAGAGCATTACTCAGTAATATGAAGTAAAATATTTGACGGAATGTTTAATTTTCAGGGTCTTTAATTATTCAATGGCACAAGCTCCTCTCCGTCTCTGTCATATTCTTCATATCTCTGTCTGTCTTTTCCCTGAAGCAATTCTCCACATTTCATTTCTGTTCCCTCCCTGTCTGTCTGTCCATTTTTATTTAATAGTCCACTTTCAACGATCTTCTTCGTAATGTTGCAGTCTTTTTCTTGTCAGTATTTGAAATATTTCACGTCTGTTCTCTCCATCGTAGGTATGACATGCCAGGCGAGGACATCTTACACCGAAGATGAAGTCTTGTGGGGCCATCGTTTCCTTCCCGTCATGTCGCTGGAGGAGGGCTTCTTCAGAGTCGACTACTCCCAGTTCCACAACACCTTTGAGGTCAATACGCCTCCCTACAGCGTCAAAGAGCAGGAGGAGAAGTCCTCGTTGACGTCGCCCAACTCTCTCCCCGTCGCGCCCACCCCGTCCTCCCCTCAGCTGGGTAACGGTGGCCGCGGAGGCCGCAGGGAAAGGCTCCTGTCAGCTGACTATGCAGATCACGCAGAGGACCAATCCTCCAGGCGGCCCAGCAAACTCCAACGCATGAGCTCCACCAGGGAGGAGCTCCTGTGGAGGGGACTGAAGACGGGGCCAGCCTTGCCTGGGGGGAAGGCCTCCAGCGTAGGAGACCTTCCGCTTAGTATTCAGAGGCTGAGGTCCAGCTCCATCCCGGTAGTGAGGCAAGGACAGCTGGAGGAGCAGGTCCAGCTGCTGTCTTTGGATGGAGATGTCGAGGAGGGCGAGCTGGAGAAACACAGACTGCCAGCAGCCATTAGCACCATCACAACACCAACCCCAGTTCAGATCCCCTTGATGGGGAGTCGGCCAGAGGACAACCTGCCCGCCAAACTGCGCAGAATGAACGCCGACCGCTGACTTCTGCAGACTACCTTTTAAGACTTTTGAAAACCGAATCAGGCTTGATGGGCATTGCATATAAATAAAGACTACTGTGATCTAAGTTTTATTTTTTTCTGCAGATTTTGGCCAGTATTTTACATTTACTTAACGGGCTCTCTACTAAGTTGTCCATTGCCACAAATAGAAGGACAACGCCAATAAGCCATCCATCCGCTCATACTGTGAGTCATTTTTGATAGATCACCATCTGTGCCCCCCACTGACTTCTAACACTTCTGCCCTTGTGCTTGTTTCTTTCACTTCTGTTCGTACAGTTGCATCAAACACTTTATTATCTCAAACAACTACACTTTTTTCAATTAATCAAGCACCAAAGTGGCAGTCATAAATAAGACTGACCTAAATTGACCATTTGCTAAACCCCTCTCCCGAGCAGCGATTTTCCAATCGTAGTTTAGCAACTGTAAGGCGTGGCAGGTCTCTCAAGCTTTGGATTTCCCCACATGACTAAAGCAGAAGACTCACTGAAAGCAACACGATAAAAAGTTTGCCCCAATTCATTTTCTATGGGACGAGTGAATCAAGGTGCGGCGTTGCAGCACTGACCAGTGGTGCGACAAAAGGGAGGGGTTGAAAATTGAACATTTTCAATTTTATGCAAATGAGGATGAATTTCAATTTGTTCGCTTCCAGTGGGACTTCTCTGTAAAGCTGGGGACACACCAACCCGACATCAGAGAACTAGCGGCGACGAAGGCCGCCTGTTGCGTTGCCTCATGTCGCCTTTGTGTTGGTCGGCAAGTTTCACCCGAACACACCGCAAAGACCACGGCCGACGGCCAGTTAGCAAGTACGTTCTGCGCCTGCGTGAGATGAAATAACTCTCCACACCAGCAGGTGACGGTAATATGTATTTGTCATTCAAAAAGGGAAACAGGACGACCGAGGACTGAGGATATACAAAATGTTGTTATGATACGTAGATGACACAAAGCGGCGTTTGCCGACCACTTTCACACCACTCTCACTCACTTAGCTTCATTCCAGATGTCGTTGTGAAATTATCCGTGTATTGAAAAATGAGAAGAGCCTTCAGTGTTTTTCCTCTTGCTTTCCTCACTTCGGTTTCTCTTCTCGTGCACTGATTCGTTTGAGCTGAACCGCCAATCAGAGGGATTTCTCTCACTGACGTGCGCCGCCGCCAATTCAACATGCTGAATCGTACGAAAAACCTCCAACACAGACAGACTAGAGCTGACAGAGCAGGGCAAACCAAAAAAACTAGGCTGACGGACACTCACCGACGGCCTCAAACTGTCCGACCGTCGGCTTTGGCGTGTCAGGGCCTTAAGAGTCATACATCTGCATTGAAAGAGTTTGGATGTTGGTGTCTTTCTTTTAACCTTTCCAAAACCAAAAAACACAAGAGCAGAAGTGTGAGGAATGGATGAAACTGTGCGTTTATATGCTCTAAAGTAAGCTGCAAACGTTAGCATGTCTGGCTAAGCTTACTACCTATAGTGCTAACTGATAATTACTTCCAAGGCCAAGACTGACCTACAGTAGTTGGGGTTACAGGTCATATGAAAAAAAAAGCCCCCTTTACTACAAGCACATCTACTGTGTAGTATTTCCACACCGTGTGGAAGCCCATCCTGGAAGCTTTCGGACTGTCTGACTTTTTTATGTGGCGCTACTAGCTTTAGCCTCAGTGTTTCAGCACAATATCATGTATGTAGCCATAAAGCGCATACCTAGCATCCCCTTTTACATCATTTTAAAAAGAAGCAGCTGGAAAAATTTGCCAGAGACCGAGTTTTCAACCAACTCATGGAGCTGACGTTAGCTTAATTAGTTAGCTAACGTAGAGCTGGCAGAATCAATGGTTGCTGGCTAGAAAATGAGAAACCTGCTTTTGTCTACCTCTGTATGAAATGAAGAACCCGTTTGATCGAATATTACTAAGAATTTCGAGTGGTAAATCTGCCACCGTTGTAAACTGCATGTGTGCCGTGCGATAATGGAAGCGTGACGGGCATAGCGACAGTAACTAAGGCGGATGGGGCTTAGCTAACGGTCAATCAAAAAGTCATAAAAACCCTGAAACACAAGTCAGGTTGATACACTATATTTATTTATCACTTGTACTGAATACTTGTTTGAATGCTCATTTGATTTGTATGTTTACTACTGTACAATTTGAACTATTTTTTACCACTGGGTGCAGTGTTTGCATTGGCCCCGTTATACGCATGGGTGACAAAATGTAATCACAGATCAATTTTGGACTCTTTCATCACGGACTGATTTATTAAAATGTAAAACAAATATCTGGGAATGCAGGGTTTGCTGACATCAGGGGACACATGTATTATTGCTAATATAAAAGGTAAGATAAAACTTCATATTGCAACTGCTTAATAATAAATTATTTGAAATGATAAGTGTGTCTGTGAGTACATTATTCTTTATCCATATAGAAATGTGGGACAGAGTTCAGCATTTAAACACCCTGCGGTATTTCAGCGTGCAAAATGCACCAGCAGCTCACATGCCACCTGCTGCGATGGTTAAACCAACATTCATCAAATATTAAAGCCTTAAAAGTGAATGTGAGTCGTTTCGATTTTGAAGCTAATTTCAGGAGGGCAAAAGTTCGGAGAGTGACGGAAACTCCAGACAAAATCCTCTGGAATTAAAACCCTGGCTGCTAAGTTAACGTACTTTACTCCTTCCTCTGCCCACTTGAAATCTAAGCCCTTATAGCCTTTATCTGGCTGCAGCTTCAGCTAATTATTGTAGTTGTCCTGTAGCTGACAGACGTCATGCTGTTCAGTGGCCTGGTCAGTGGCACTTCATTTTTTCTTGACTGTGGCTATAGAGATAAAAGCGCTCCAGAGGAGGGCCATCTTCCAGACATTACACATCCGAGGATGTCCTGAGCTAATTAGTCACACTGCAAAGAATAGCATGAAACAGAAATTTGATTATGTAACTCATTGACAGTGCAAAATGACCTCCGTCCAGCGTAAGATAAAATTAACTCCGATAAATGATGGGGGGAAGAATCACAGACCATTCTTCACACAGACATTATTACTGTATAATGATGGATTCAATTGTAAAGGAAAATCCGTTTGGCTCATTCCTGAGCCATTAAATTGTGTCTGGGAAATGGGTTAGTCTCATTTTCACTTCAGTTGCACTTCCTTAGTAGAATGAAGGTCATTACATCTGTAGAATAGAATAAACATGCTACTGTATGTAAGTCTGGACTAATTTCACATCTGAATCAGGCTATGATATTTTACTTACCACATGGTAAATCTATTTGACAAAAACTCACACAACACTGTGCCCCAAACTCATCTGGAAACTTTGAATGGACATAAAGTCATTAAATTAATCAGTTTCATAAGAAACTCATCGAATCTGAGGCAATTCAATTAGCACATTTACTCAAGTACTGTTCTTAAAGCTTCAGTAGGCAGAATGTTTATGGCATCATTGGGCAAAAAGTCCATAATAACTTTGCAGCATATTGTGATTCAAGTGAGCTGACTAGAAAACTAGACTGCACCTCTTATGGCTCTGTTTTCAGGCTTTAGAAAATCTAACCCGCGACGGGAGACTTCACAGGTCATTTCAGAGAGAGAGAGCTGTCAGTCACTCACAAACTCTGATAAAACGATCAAACTAGGCAGTACTGATCAAATAAAAAATATGATCAAATATCAGAAACATCTTGTAGTGTACTGTTTAGCTGTAAAATGAGAAAGTTTGCTACGGCTGGTGGGCGGTGCTTGGTAGTTCCTCAACTGATCTCACCATGGCTGCTGGGTCACAAACTTTCTCATTTTACAGCTAAACAGTACACTACAAGATGTTTCTGAAAACATTTGAGGCGAGAAATAGGCATTATAGTAACAGAATATTGATTAATATCTGATAAGCGCTGCCTAGTTTAACCGCTTGATCGGAGTTCGCGAGTGATTGACAGCTGCTCAGAGACGGCAGGCTCCAGCTCGGCTCTGATTGGTTGCTTTCCTCCAGTCTGTGAAATCTTGCAGATGCCATTAGGAGCACCGGAGGACATAGAAGCACATGATTTTTTTCAGATTACCTGTTTCATGCACAACTGTATATATACATACGCACATACATACGCTGTACATATAGGTACAGTCCGTGAATGGAAGAATGTACTTTCTACAACTGCATTTTTAAAACGGTGCCTAAGGGCATTTACGTAGCGCTACATGTTTCTATTTTATTGACTCAGTCATATTAAAAATTTTATGAAGTACAAAAAGCGGCTGTATCCCATTAAATGACCTGAGTGTTTTATCACAGCATGTACTGTACGAACTAGTCCATCAGATCATTTAGCATCAAAAGTGGTCTGGCTATTGGTTATTCTTTCTAAAAATGACTTTTAACGATTTTAATTAATTTTAACAGTCCAAAACCATTAATAATCAGTGTGATCTCTGTTTACAATTATAGTTACAAGGCTCCTTTGTGTTTACAAGAGTTCCAGTCATTGTCAGGTAAAGTCAAAAGTTGCATTTGTTTGCCAGCACAGAAGCAGATGTGGGTGCAGAGCGTGACTCTGTATGTCTGCATGTTTATCTGTGTGCAAAGGGAGTCACAGCGAGATGCTCTCAGAGGGGGAGCGCAGTGATCAGATCACACATCCACACTGACCAGATGCTCATCCATAGTCAATGAGCACGAAAACTGTCGCTCCTCTAAAGCACGGTGCCATTAGCTTCGTGAGCCGGGGAGATCATGTGAATTGAGAGATCATCTGGCATGGTGAGGATTCAGCTCTGTTGTATTTTGACCTCCTGACATGGATACAGTCATTTACAGATACCTGCAGCTATGAATAAATCCGTATCTATGTGCTAACATCACGAGTGTGAGGTGAGTTTGCTCTCACTTTGCAACCACCAAACTACTGAATAAGTGGACACTCTCTTTTTGTAAATGCACACCACTTCTTTTGTTCACACACCTCAGAAAAATTAGTCTTTAAAACAGACAGAAATATCACAGGGTATAAAACTTTAACTCAAATGTGATATTTTATTTAACAGAAAATGTCCAAATGGTCATGAGAGAACCTCCCACATTTTTAAAGTTTCTTTTTGATCACCATACTAGATCGGAGCAGGCATAATTTACTAGTGGTGTCAGCTGTGTTGTGCCCACAGGCTCGCTCTGGGCCGTCTAGGTAAATAATGCTCAGCTCTCCCCTTGCAGAAACTCTATTGCTTTTCTTTCTTTGCTTTCTCCGTGACTCACCATACATCAATTCAAGTGCTCTTTATTTCCGTGGTGTGCTTCAGAGTGAGGAGTGGCAGAATAAGTTCTGATAAAAAGAAAGCATTCTTCACTTGAAAAATGGTTATTTCAAGATCCATTTTCTCAGCTTTTTCAACCTCACCGTTTACACTAGAAGGAATGCAATCACAGAGGCCTTTTTTTCACTGCTCACTTACATTGTCAGCAGCATTGTGATGTAAAGTTATTTACAGAATATAATCTTTTCAAAATAAGAGATAAAGCTGACTAAAAGAATGCAGTTTGTTTTTCTGAGAGAAGGATTGAGTCATTTCAGCAGCAGTCTCACTTTACACTAATGAATGATTACATTTCACAAAAAATCATCACAAAATAATCCCAATCACAATATACCAAATGCATTTTAAATATACATTCTTTTACAGATGTAGTCAATCAGAAACATGTTCGGAGCTTGTGGCACCTCTTATTGTATGGCAACAGTCAACATATTTTGCAGCTGATATTGCACATTGATTTTTCTCCCCACATAAGTATGGTATTTTCTGAGGATCGAGGAAATGGATGAACTCAGGATATATGTTATTTATTTTTTCAAAGAAAACATCTCTCACAAACTTATATTTTTTGCAGCACAGTAAGAAGTGAGATTCTGTCTCCACCTCTCTTGTATGACAATGTGAACAGTTATGGTTAGAGACTCTCTCTCCAACTCCCTGTTTTGAGTGTAATTCATTTAGCAAAAAAGACACAAAAACGCACAATAAAAAAACTCCGATGGCACAATTTTTTTCTTCAAACTTTCTATAGATATCGCGATAATATCGTTATCGTGAATTATTTTGGCCACGATCATTTTTTAGTGAAAATCTATCACTTTAACAATAAAATTAAAAGTGCAGGGTGTGGGATTTGGCGGTATCTAGTGGTGAGGTTGTAGATTACAACCAGCTGAAACTTCTCCAATGTGCCAAGCGAGTAGGAGAACTATGGTGGCCGATGCAAAAACGTGAATGACCCTATCTAGATCAAGTGTTCGGTTTGTCTGTTCATGGGCTACTGTGAAAAATGACGGTAGGCTCCGTGAAGAGGATCCGCTCCCTATGTAGATATAAACGGCTCATTCTAAGGTACCGGAAACACAACAATTCTTATTTTCAGGTGATTATACACTAAAGAAAACATACTTATTAATATTATATTCCATTTCTGCAAATAGATCTCCCTAAATGTTAAACACGGTTCCTTTAATGCAACGTTAAATATTCATGACTAAATAAGCAACAAGCAAAGATAAAGTTTAGTTTATTTATATTTTATTTATTAAGAGTTTAGCTCTCAAAACCTTCAATCATTAACGGGCTGTCAAAACAGAAGTTCAAAATTGATGTATGTATCTATTTCTTAATTTCTTTTGGGCTACTTACTAATCGATGAACTAATCATTGCAGCATTACATTAGTCGAATATTAATCGAAAATG
Organism: Sebastiscus albofasciatus; assembly: GCA_916701655.1. Lineage (NCBI taxonomy): Eukaryota > Metazoa > Chordata > Actinopteri > Perciformes > Sebastidae > Sebastiscus > Sebastiscus albofasciatus. The sequence continues at coordinate 98,101 of CAKAOI010049468.1, forward strand.
AAAATTTTATGAAATGTTTAAGCCTTCTCAGTTAATTCTTGTAGATTCATTGTGGACTGTAGAAGCTGTACAATGTATCACATGTCTTAAAAAGTTACCGTGTGTTCTTTCACAATCATCTAACCAGCAGGGGAGGATGTTGCATCCTCTTTTCGAGGCAGGTCGTGCTCCCCAGGACGACCCTGATTGAAATCTGCTCAGAGTAAGAGCTCAACATGTGCCTGCCTTATTACCAGCCCTGTCACTCCATTACAGAGTGACAGAATCTTATTACATGCCCCTTCTTGCCACCCTAATTGGGTTTTCCCACCAAGACTTTTTTTCAAACCCTCTGAATAACAATCCTACCACTGTGAATACAAAATCACTCAGTGCACATTAGCAGATATGCACCTCAGGAGTGGCGGCTGCTGCTTTGAATGAGTAATTGTCTTCATGGGGCTTTTTTCTTTGCTTTAATTGCAAGGAATCCTTTCTTTAGTGATTTCAGTAAAGAGTTAGCGAAGCAGACAGAATCATTCATGGCCTGTCTGAGCCAAACTGCTACATGACTGAGAATTCATGAGCATGTTCATCTCTCTTGTGAAAAGCACGCTTGTCTCATAAATATTTGATTGATCTTTTAATATGTGAAAAGCACTGCTTGGCGAAGACATTCCTGTATGAATGTGTGACTTCATCGGTCTACCACTAGATCAAAAAGATGACCTGAATATTTTAGGTTAAGTGGCCTGAGAGCCATATTATTACAGGGTTCGGTGGTGCAAAGATTAAGGAATGAGGGATCATTTTTGCTTTTTTGGTGACAAACTTATAGAAAAGAGGCATCTTTGTCTCCTTTTGTTTCTTTGCAAAGCTGTAAATTCATGTTATTCATCTTTCATTCAAATAAATTTGCACTCTTTTCTGTCACTCTCCCACACACCGCTCTGCTTCAAGTCTGGATTCAGATTCAGGCGAGACCTTCGGTGACTGACAGACATCATTTTCCTGTCTTTGATACGTAAGAAAGAAATGCACCTCTGGCACTTGGCCACTAAAACTAAAATCTTTGATTTCCCAAAAGACCTTTGCATTGCTCACACTTGTTCTTCATCATATTAAATCATCTCCCCCCTCTGTGGATTACCTAAGTAACACATCCAGTAAATACCGTGTGGGATAATTTAGTAATCTTCAAAGAGAGGCTCGAGAATGAAGACTTGTTCGTGTCCCAGAAAATTTGCATATTTTCAGAAAATTTACATCTTTTCTGGGACGCGAAGAAGTCTCAGCTCCTCTCCTTGATGATTTACATCATTCTCACAACTAGGATGTTTTTGTCTGTGACACATAGGATGTCAGCTAATCATTGTTTCAATAGAGAGGTTATAAGTGTAATAATATTCAGCAACTATGAGACATGCACACAAACATCTGCAAACGAGAAGCGTTTAAATACTGGAAATACTACCCTGCTGCTTGTTTTTCAAACTTCTGACTCCAACTTCCAGTCTCCCTCAGACTTATCAACCCACAGCATGCTGGTAAATTCAATTGGCTTTAATATTCTCTACCCCGATCAGTATTTCCGAGCTTTGTTCAGGTGTATCCTATCAAATTAAATTGCTTCCAACACAAATTAATCTGATTAGCTGAGTACACAGACTGATTCCGCACAGTGCTGTGACAGCTGATTGAGAGGTGGATGTTTCATGCACACTAAATTTGATCAATAATTTCAACTGTTATTATACCCAGATGGTAGGAAGCAATTCCCAGAAGAGCTGAGCTGAGATGGCGGCTGCTTGTGTGACTCTCCAAAGTGAGGAGGTTGCAACTAAGTGCTTCTTTAAGGAAGTGAAGCGCAACAACTAACATGTATGTTTTGACCTGCAGTGACCCTGTTCGGTTTTAACGGCAGGAAAAACATCTTTTCATTCAAAATTCACATAGAAAAATGTGAAATGATACAGGTCAGTGGTTTCCAACCTTTTTTGGTCTGAGATATCCCCACAGCCCTGTCAGATGCACCCCTTCATGGACACTACGTGTCATTTTTAAACTGGGCGTTATTTAACTATTAATGATATAACAGTGGATTTAATAGTGGATAAATGTTACAGTTGAACTGTGGAAGCCCTTTTCTGCCAGGAAAAAAAAACTGTCTTGGTAATTAAGTAATACAACCTATAAAGAAGGTGCAATTATTAATAGCGCAAGAAATAAAAATAGGGACCACCTCTCTTGTCTTTTTATATGACACCTTGGAAAATGATATTATTAGAGTGTATATTTGTGTAACTGTCATCTTGTCTTGATCATTTGTAATATTGTCTGTTGGAGGACGTTACTATCTCCGGTTCAAAGTGTGCTCATCAGTGCAATTGGCTTATGAGGTTTCTGATATGAATATGAACCTGTATAAACTTTGACTACACAAATCTCCCTCCGTCTAATAGCCTTCAAACCTTCCCAATGTAATGGCAAATGCAAGAGTGGATTCAGAGGATAAAACATGGACTAATATAAGAGACGAACATTATTTAACATTATTTAAAGATCAGAAATATTTAGTGAACATTATTGAACATTATTTAAAGATCAGAAATATTTAGTGATTTTGGTTGACATTTCTGAGCATTAAGTGGTTATGGGAAAAAAACACTTTATTGCATTATTATACATTACTTTTCTCTTTCCTAAAAATGTTTTTTTTTTTAGCTGCCATGGCAGACCTAATATTATGTTCCTGCAATAGAGGAGGCTGCAGTTTCAGGACCATATTTCTAGGACCCTAGTTAGAAATAGCGTACATGAAATGACCACGACCTCTTAAACCACCACGGACACAATTTAGGTTTAGGCAACTACTTGGTTAGGTTTAGGAAAGAAAATATCATGATTTGTGTTAAAATAAGTAACATTACGTAACTTAACCTTTGCAAACTGCCTCCCTGTTTGTACAGTGGAGGACGACAGAACTGAAAGGTCTCAATGACTCCTGAGAGAGAGAGAGAGAAAGAGAGAGATGAAACTAAAAAAGGAATAGAAAAACATGTTATTGACATTTGACTAGCTGATAACACATATTGTGTATTGTGTAAACAGGTAGTCGGCACAATTTAAGTATTTTGATTATTTAATCTTAATTAAAATGGTAAAACAATAAGTATTAAAGAAGCATTTACACTGAAGACAGCAGGCTTCGTGAAAACTAGGGTCCAACCATGTGGTCCTAGGACTGCGATCCTGAAACTGCAGCCTCCTTTATTGCAGGAACATGCTACTCGACGGACCTACAGTACGTAATCCCCTCTGGTCAAGGCAAGTCAGATTGTGTCACCTTCACTTCACCGGCGATACATCAAAGTCTAACAATCTTGCATGTGAAGTTGACATGTTATTTTACCCACCAGCGTTCAGGCCGAGTGACACAGTCGGGCACCACCATGCTGTCATACTGACATACTTACATACTGAGGCGCTGGAGCAAGCAGGGCTGAATCCTGCAGACATCATCTGTGTGGTATACACCAAAGGTAACGTAACATCCTGGGTGTTCAACTTGGGGTAGAATAAGATCTGAATTTGCCAGATGTTTGTCAGAACAAATGATGAATGATTTTTCAACCATTCGTCATTTACTGTTATGCCCGGGCCACAATGCCTGCGTGAGCAGCGCGCGTGCGTCGTGGAACCTCGTGCTTTTTATCTCGGCGTCCATGTTAACAGGTTAGAGCAGCCACACAGGCCGCATGAGCAGTGCGGCTCAGGCGCCGTTCCGCTGCGTTTCAGTTATGTCTCTTCTAGAGATTCAAGGTCTTGCCTAATTTTTTTTCTACGTGCTGTGCGGTTCACAGCAAAAATAGACAGTGAAAATGACCTTTTTACATATATATGTATATGTATATTGACATCATACCAGCAACACTGGTTTAAATGTCTGTATCTGTAGAATATGTCAGACATGAAAAAAGTAAAAAAAAAAAATGTTTTTAACTTAACACTTCCTCTTTCAATTTCAAAATAAAAGCCCTCTAACATTTTTCTGTGGACCGAATTCCTTCATTTGTTAACACACGCTTTTATTCTGAAATATTTGCAGGACAGTGTTGTGGAGAATACAGTGACTTGCACAGCTCCATAAATTAATAGAGTACTGGCTTTTAATTGTGGATGAATACTATTATTTACAAATGAGCACACATTTCTTAACCCTTTTCTGTCTAAAATAAAAATAAATGCCATTTATAATGAAAAGAAATGGCCATTATGAAAGGCAAGCTCCATGAAGGTAGCTGTCACGCATGCAGGCAGTGTGGTCCGGGCGTGAGGCAGCTATTTCAACCATTTAACTACTTTTCACACACTCTCTACAGTAAATGAAACATGTTCCAGGTGTCACAGCTGACTCAATATGTAAATTCTATTTTATCGAATTAGCTGGGCTACTCAGTCTTTCCATGTACCCCTCTGGCAAAACTGCAGAAATACCCCCTGCGGTACAGGTACCCCTGTTTGAGAATCACGTAGTTTATATCTGATGAAAGTAAAGAAAACAACCAGCAAAGTGGTATCTGGGTCAAACAGTTATTTCTGAGGATTTTTGGACACAAAACTTGTCATGACTACAAGCGTTTGACTGCCAAACTGGAAACTCTGAACAGATTTGCTATCAGTGCAGCAGAATAATGACCAATAAAATGCTGTCTTGCACATTCGCCAGTTTCAAAAAAAAAAAACAGCAGCTGAGCAAACAAGCTCTCCAATCTGGCAAACACACAATTGTTGAGTACACACGTCCCAGACTGGCCACAATGCCAGTCTGTCTTCTGGGAAAATGACGTAGCGCTAGCCAGGACGCAAGTTGTGCAGAAACTGCATCTGTGCCCTGAACCGTCTTTCTTATTCAACTGCTGCCAGGCAGATTTACAGCCTCTGGGTGAGGTTAATCACTGCATGGTTTGGGGACAAATTGGTAAGGCAGGAAAGTGAGTCACTTGTACCATGGGTACTGACCTTTTCCACCCTAGTCTTACTTGACAAAGCAGATTATTTGCTTATCAGGTTAATTGTGACACTGCAAAGCCAGCCACTTGTATTCATTTGGCCAGCAGGTTGGTGTGAGCTATGACGTTATGGAACATCAGGCTGCTGTGAAAAAGGAAAAATGTAATGCTTGATACTGTTGCTCCTTTGTACTACAATAAAAAGACATTAAAGAAGAACAAGAGCGTGCACTCCTTTTGAGCCTTTATCTATAGTCTCTTTATTTTATTACACTGGCTCCAGCATTCCAATCAATTGGGAGTAGCCCCAGTGCCCAAAGTGGGCCGGTAGTCACAGTACAGACACTTCTACATTTCACTCTTTGGTCTCACAAGTTGCCGGTACTCTTTTCTGCCCTCTCCATATCAGGTTCTCTGGTTGATTCATAATGGCAGGGTGTTCCATGCCATAGGGCGCAGCGCCAGCGTATTTACGCCGTGCCTCATAGGCCATATGAATACAAAAACAATGCGGAGAGCATCTGGACGAACAGAAGTATGACACGGGGGGTGAGAACGAGGTTGCTGTAATTTATCGACAGGCTACAATGTTCACGACCTTTTTATAAAATATTAGTGAACTACATTTTTTTTTAATTTGTGAACAAATATAATGAACGAAACTTAGTTTAAAAGTTTTCTGAATCTACTCTTTTGATTTACAGAATATGATTTTACAAGCCAAACATTCTTTAGAAGAGTTAAATGTTCAGACGAAGGCTGTGATATGTGTAAATCAGGGCTGCCCCCTCTTAGTCTACTAATCGCTAGTCGTTTTGGTCTTAGTCAACTAAGATATCTTGAGTCAGTTAGTCAATTTTTATGCTTTTTTCATGCTGAATGACTTATTTCCAAGACACTTTCGAGCACATCTCTGGTAAACTTGCCAACCTTGAGACCTTAAAAAAAGGGATGATTTCAAAACCAAAGCAAGTGGTCCGGGTGCATTCTGGTAACTTTAAAAGAGTGAAAATAACAAAATAATAAGTACACTGCAACAGCATTTTTATGATAAACTTCTGATTTTACCTTTAACTCCCAGGAATCTATGGCATAAACTAATATTCATCCATAATATTCAATATTTTATTTATTTTTGCTCCTGCTTGAGTATTTCTTTCTCTTAGTACTCTCCATTTCCCTCTCTTTCTCTCACTCACTGAGAGAACGCAACAACGCCACCACTGCGCTGTGAAACCTGTTATTTCCAATGGTTTGCACAGCACCACGGCAGCTTGCACGCTTTGGCGAGCCGAGCCTAAACATGAGGTCAAACTGTGCTGTTTCGCGAGCATAGAATGCTCTCAAAACAGTTGGTGTCGCTCTACTGTCGTCTGGGTGGAAATAGTAGGGATTATACACACTGTTTAGTTCCAGAAACAGGCTAAGATAACTAATAAAAGTGAAAAATTTACCATAAATCGGAAGAAATACGGGAGAATTGTGACCCCGGAAGGAAACCGGGAGAGGGCAATGACAAAACGGGAGTCTCCCGGGGAAAATCGTGAGGGTTGGCAAGTATGTGTAAACACAAGACTTAAAGTGGTGCTTTTGAGTGATTCTTTATGGAGAAACTCAGTTTTACAGATCTGTCGATTAAATCAACTAATCGATTAGTCGACAAAATCACATGACTGTCAGTCGACTAAGAATTTCTTTGGTCGATGACAGCCCTAGTGTAAATAATGAAATACCTATTTAACTATAGCAAGTTTTGTCTTTAAGCTCTTTGGGAGTTATCTATAATCATAACAATGATCCAAAATTATGTTAAATAATTGAGGACCCCCAAACCCGATATCTCCCAGTATCTTTTATTCACTGTAGAAATTCAGAATGTGTCTCTTTATCCTGCTGAATAATATGTAGGAGCATCCTGACTGGGACTCTGCTCCTAAAACCTGAATGAATAGCTCACACACCTCAGCTCTGCATGCATACCTGCCTATAGACATCCTATAATATATTATAGAGCGATGCTATATGCTACAAATAGCACTTTAAGTATGAACACTATGGGTAAATATACAAACACACCACCTTAACCCTGTAATGTTTCAGATGGAATATTATTGAAGTATTATAGGCCTGCTATAGAAGATGCATATAGCCCAAGTATAATAATACAGCAGCTGATTATGCTAACACATGCTTAAAGAAATAATAAATAAATAGGAATAAGTAGAAGAGGAGATTTGCAGATACCGGCTGATACACACACAGCAACATGTAATAATAAGGGGATTACTGGGACTTATTTTTTTTCCACTTCAAGCTCTGAGTAGAACCAATCAATTAGCTCTGCATTATTTACCTAGCAAGTCCCTATAGGGACTCAATCAGACAACAGCAATCACTGTATCTGTCGTCCACTCCCTGGCGCTCCCTGGCAGGAAAACTGATAATAACTGACATAATTCCCGCTGGGCACATACAATACATTATTTGTTACTGACTCTGCCCAGTTCAGGAGTTTCAACCTGAAAATGGCCTTGTTTTCATTAAAGAATAAGCTTAGTGTCACGATCACACAGGACATTTCATCAAAAGTGACATTTATCCCTTTTTTAACAGCTACTGTGACTGTTTTTGAGATTGGACTGAAGTTTAATTTTTAATTCTTAGCCTTTTCTCTGCTTGGTGTTGTTCACATAATCCTCCTGTACACTTGCACTGACCATCTGTGAATAGACAGCCAGCAGTGTGGAGGGGGTTGAGGGGGGGACATGCTAAAGCAGCTAATGCAGTGACAAGGCTTGTACTTGAGGGAATACAATTAGTCCCCAGTTGGTGAGAGAGATGGCCATCTGTGGTTAGAAAGCAAATCTTAATGCGTCCTGTCTTCTGGCGTTAAAAAAAAAAATTGTGACAAAATTACTAGTGGGCATAAAATGCAGCGTTATTTTACTTTTATTTTTATCACATTTCTTTTTTTTTATGAAATCCAAAGCAGAGCAGAGTGACTTCTTTTAATAGACGATCCCTAATGGAGCTATTGGTAAATATGTTTAAGCACATTACTCACAAAGCCCTGCAGCAAATGAAAGCTATAAAGCACAGAGTATATGGGTGGGGCAGCTACTATACAACGTGTGCCCTTGTGTTCACCCCATATCTATCTGATGCTGAGGTGAAGCCAAGAATATTATTACTTAATAAAACGTAAAAAGAGCATTAAAATGTACGTCCTCAGGGAGCTTCGGTGACCTTTTTTGCTACGAGGTCTAATATCTAGTGGCTGTAAAGTGGGTCGAGTGATTTGCTCGCACCATGGATTTGAAAACCGTTTCCGTTCCTGAGTCTTGTGTCGAAGTTACTGCGGCGCAGCACGTCATGGTAATTATCAGCAGGAGAGGTAGAGTGGCTTATATGTTAAGATACCCTTGAGGAAAAAAAGCTGCATGCACCGTATGCTCGTGTGTGTTTATAACAAGACAATATGGCAGCTGAGATGTTGTTAGGGGTGAAAAAAAAATATCTTTTTCATGCTAAATGCTTTTCCAGAGGAGTGGTTCTTTGCCATCTGGCTCTATTGAACTGTAAGGTAATTGTTCCAAAGAAGCAGGTTTGTGCAATTAGGTTGAGCAGAGAATAGTTTGCAAGACTTGAATTATGCAACCGTGTGACCCTAAAGCACATATTCAAGGTACAACTTCACACTATTACAACTTCACTACCTACAACAATCGCAGTGTAATTCTGTGAATTGAATCAGCTGTTTTACACAACCACTTCCATCCATCCTGGAGGCGTGAAAGTAAACTTGAGCTTAATGTTGCGCTGCTCGTTTAAAAGAGGTTTTTTTTTACCAGGAAAGGTTACTGCTCTTTAGAGTGAAACTCCAATATCTTGTCATACATTTTTGTGTATAGATTGGCTGCTAACGGGTAAGAATGAGCCTTTGCTTATTGCCCGCGGGCTGATTTCCAGATGTTTGCAGCTCATAGATTTGCACTTCTACAGCCATGCACGAGAGTATATATGCATGATGTGCAAATATGCTGGCTATTCTAATGAACATATTTACAGATGTAAATAAGCAGAAATTAAAAATGCATCGTTATCTAATTATATAATCAAATTTGGTTGAACCAACACATGGACAGGAAGGGATACAGAAATATTATAATAACTGACTGACATCTGTGATGCATACAGATATATCTTGGGCATTTACAGACCAGACTGAGCAAGCACTGACTATTTGGTTAGGAATGATTTCCTATATTGGGTGGATTTACCCTTTAACTGACTCCAGTTGTGGGGTGGAGGCGTTGCACCTCTCTCTCTCTATCTCTCTCTCTCTCTCTCTCTCATCAGTATTCACAATGCGTGTCCGGTGTCCTGAAATGCACTTGATAAGACTTGCCACGCTCTAATTTACCACAGAGGGGAAACAGGCGGATAAAATTGCTCCTCGGAATATCATTCCCATGACGAATCAATATTCTACTAAAGTTGGTCGTTTGATTTTCTCTCTTCCGAGGGTGACCTTTTGAACTAAATAAAAAACTGGAATTTTAAAAGCTATTTGGTTAAAGCTATTGCACAGCTATAAGAAGAGAGGAAGGTTCAGACTGCATATAGAAAAACAAGCAGCTTAACACTATCCTGAAAAGAAGAGCGGGGTATATTTTATTTGTCCCGTCACAATCTGAATGAAGTGTGAAACATCAACAAACATCACTCAAGTTGAACAGTTGACCGTTGTGTCCTCTGAAAACAGATTTTCCAATCATAGCTTAGCAGCCGTAACTGGGCACGGCAGGCCTGTTGAGCTTTGGGTTTCTCAATAATGCTGAAGTGGTGAAGTGCACGAGGCGGAAGAATGAGCGATACTCGCCATTTGAAGAGTTTCGAGGGTTGTGTTTTTTTTAGCCATTCCAAAACCAAAAGCACAAAATGTGCTCTGGATTTGAGGGCGTTTACAATTCCAGCAACTCCAGTCAAACTTGTCACAAAAAAGGATGTAAGGGAGGGCCCAAACACGATGATGTTAGAACGAGATAACAGTCTGATCTTACATTTTGCCTGATCATACTTATAAATTAGGGTTGTCAATCTATTAAAATAGTTAATCGCGAATAATCGCAAATTAATCTTTTTTTTTTTTAATCTGTTCAAAATGTACCTTAAAGGGAGATTCGTCAAGTATTTAATACTCTTATCAACATGGGAGTGGACAAATACGATTGCTTCAAGCAAATGTATGTATATATTTATTATTGGAAATCAATTAACAACACAAAACAATTACAAATATTGTCCAGAAACCCTCACAGGTACTGCATTTAGCATAAAAAGCTGTCAGCTGTCAGTGTGTCAGTGTGCTGACTTGACTATGACTTGCCCCAATCTGCATGTGATTATCATAAAGTGGGCATGTCTGTAAAGGGGAGACTTTTGGGTACCCAAAGAACCCATTTTCATTCACATATCTTGAGGTCAGAGGTCAAAGGACCCCTTTGAAAATAGCCATGCATGTTTTTCCTCACCAAAATTTTGCTTTTTGGAGTGTTTTTGTTTGGAGTTTAGAGCGCGTTTGGAGCGTTATTTAGCGTTCTTCCCAACAGGCTAGTATGACATGGTTGGTACCAATGGATTCCTTAGGTTTTCTAGTCTCATATCATGCCAGTTTCTTCAGCTAGCTTTAAAACTGAGCCCCCTACAACCTAAAAATCACAAGGTACGTTAGTGCTTTAAAAAATTTAGTGGCGTTAAAACAAATTTGCATTATTATTGCGTTAACTTTGACAGCCCTACTATAAATATTGGGACAAATTACCTATAGAAGTTTTGTATTTTAAGTTTTTAGGACATGTAGCATTAGCCTCAGTCTTTTACCATGAATAATGGTTTCAAAACGAATTGGGGAAACATTAAAAAGTCAGCTGGAGACTGTTTTAAAGCAACCTCATGAAGCTCAAGCTGGCTACAGGTGATAAAATCTGCCAGTGACAGTTGTCATTTCAGCCGTCACAATCGACTGCTTTTGCCTGGCTCCGTCTGATGTCAAGGATTAAATGTTTCAAAATTTACAACGAAATTCAAGGTAAATCTGCCACTGTTGTCTCTGTAAACTGCATATGTTTCCATGCGAGAATGGAAAACTTAACAGGCACACAACTAACTGCTCCAATAAAAAAAATGAATACTGGACTCACTGCACATTTTATAACAATCCTTTGCATGCTTATCTGTGGTTAAAGCCCACTAGAGAACTGTGTATACACAAATGCATAAAATAAGCCTGCAGCTCAGCACCTTTTTGCACACTGATAAGTATTGTAAATGTTGTTTCACCGTGAGTTGTATACAGAGCTGTACAATGAGAGCAAGGGGGGGAAAAACAGATTTTGTTCTCTTTTTGACTGCGAATATAAAGTGGGAATTATCGGCCTGTGCTCTCGCCTTACGTTTCAGGGCATCGTTCACGACTCAGAGAGGTAATTCCTCACGTCAAGGGGTCCCTTCAGAGCTCAGCAGTGTCAGTAAAATCGGTGACAGTCGAGACACGGGATGCTCGCTGACTGACTTCTTCCTGCAGTGTCATTACCTGTGATTGGCAAGTGTGTCATCAACATCATGACAAGTACGTCAAATACGAGTCAGTGACTCTCTCTCACATACACACACAAACATGTCTCATCTTGACTGACTGCATTTCATCTTTTGGGATGAATCTTATTACAGCCGCTGACGCATTGATGCCCTCGGTGACGGACATGTAACTGTCTGAATCAGCTGTCAGAGCCATGACAGCATTTTTTTTTAAGGTAACTAGGTGTCTAAAAGTATAATCCTACAACTAAAATCTAACATATAGCCCTACAACAACATGCTTCCCATTTTTTTTCAGGATCAGTAGTCACATAATCCTGAGCAAGACCTCCTCCCCCGTGTCTGTCTCTGTTCGTAAAGCTGCTCTAGAGAGCCTCAAGAGTCTAAAATAGAAAAATGGAAAATAAGGCGATATTGACGCTGCGCTGACAGCAGGCATGCGTGTTTACATTGAGGTAAATGTGATTGGACAAACTGTGGCGCTCTGCATGCTGTTGAAACAGTGTGTGGAGGCAGGTTACATTCATTTTCATTAACAGCGGACAAATTGTGTTTGGGCGGGACTTAATCAGATTGTGTGTTCTGTGGAGGTTCTGTGGTTTCTTATACAACCTTGTGCTCCATCAATTGGGGGGAATTTTTAGATCTGATTACTTGATTGATTAGATTACAGCGATGATTTCATCAACAGAGTATAAACCACAAAGAAACTCGCGCACTCGTTCAACTTGTCGAGGACGGCTGATAAATACGAATGCACATAGTTCACATACTTCAAATCATATATTTATGACTGTTACCTTTTTAGAATTCACATTGAAAAGTATATTTGCGAGCCGTGAACTTTAGTTTAATTATTGATTAAACTAAGAAGGAAATCATCAAATATATATCAGAGGAACTTAAATAAAATGCCGTGAGAAGAAAAATCCCATGAGGCAGCAGTAAACCTTTGAGGATGTTTTTATGAGCCGGGTAATTGGATTGATTTTTTTGTCCTTAGGGGACAGCTAAGGAAATGTTCCTATACTTGTGAGGACTTGCAATTGTTTTCTGCCTGATTCAAACCTAAAACTACACTTCTAATCAATATCAATATACAATATACTTGTATGCGTATTCGTTGTTTTATGTGAGGAGATTCAGGGGTTTTACTTGCCAGTGAGACTGAACATCATATATTATATACAGCTTTCTTCCTACATTCAATTCTACAATGTGACAGACAAAAGACCGGGACGAGATACAATCAGGATAATATTTCTATATTTGGAGGCAAAGTGTGCGCTTTGTCTTCTAGTCGATATCATGACCCTTCTTCTACAACAGCATGTGCACATTGTGCTTTATGTCGGAAGAGAGATAACAAAATATAACCTTTATTGAATCAGGTAGTCTTATTGAGATTAAGATCTCTTTGGAGAGAGAGACCTGAGTACAGCGTACAGCGTGAAGCCACAGTGCAGCAAACAAAGTTCAGTCCCACTTCCATGGAAACACAAATCATAAATATCTCTCCAAATCTTTACAAAAAGTAACATAAAAGTTTAAAATCACCCAATAAGATAAGATGTTTAAGCCCTAAAAAGTTGTTATACACTCCATTTATGAGGTGATAAGTACCTCTGCACTGAAGACAGTCAGAGGCAGTGCTGAACATCCCAGTGTGATGTTATCATGAAGTAAATACTTCTTTTTCAATAAAAATACAAAAACAACAGTATAAATCATGAAGTGTGAGGCCACTATCAGTTCAACCACATCTGGAGTTAAGTGCATTAATAATACAGCCCCGGTCGCAAAGGCGCGTGAATGACACGATAATGCACAAGGCAAAAGCGTGCAATAAGAACGCCGTTCTTGCTTTAGGCGTGTGATTTGTACGGCATGTAATCTGTACTGACTGCAAAGTAAATGCATCTGTGTAAATATGCTACAGTACGCTCAGAGGTAGTGACGCAGAATAAAAAGTGAGAAAGACTGCTTATGGCTGGCGGGAGAGGAGGTGGATGGGTCCAACGAACACAGGACTTCCAACCAGGAGACCGGGGTTCGATATCGGTGTTTTTTTTTTTTTTTTAAGTTACGTTAGTGACGTTTGAGATGTGTTTTTTAGTGACGCTTGTGACGTGGTTTCTGTACTTATGTTGTGTTATTTCCATATGTATTTTAAGCCCAACCGTGATGTTTTTCCTAAACCTATAACTAAGTGGCTTTGTTGCCTAATCCTAAAACTACATACCGTAAAATGTGACTCCAACACGCTATCCTCTGGTGGACAGGCAGGTTTTTTACTGTACAAGCTTTGGCGTAATACAGGGTTGAATAATACAACCATTTATTAGAAATCCAAATCTTTTTAGACAGCCATTTTTGTGGAAAGCACAATAACCAATTTCATCATAAAGTGTAAAAGAGCTGGAGTGATATGAAAATGTATGTAAATGCAGGAAATAGCATTCATGTAGTGCCACCATTGGAACAGTGATGCAACTTCTATTTAGAAAGAAGTAGTCAACTGGATGAAACAATCAGCAAAGTGATTCATAATTACCACCTTTATTCAGATAAACATCTCTCTTGAATATAAACTTTCATTCACCAACACGTTGGTACGACACGACCGTGTAAAGAAGAATAGGTCAGACCCAGTCACAACTCAGGAAAAATGAGAGTTGAACTAACCACCTAATTGCCAACGCTGAATAAGTCTGATGAGGTCAGACTCTGGGGTCAGTCTGAAACAACTTTTCACGAGAAAGGAAATTAATTCCCCCAAAAAGTTGAGTCACACGGCTTCACACTGCCTCACTTAAGTACTTATCTTCAAGGTCAAACAGGGTCAAACAATCACACAAACGTCTTTAATCATGTAGCCACGACACTAAAGGCTTTTGTACTTATTGAACCGGGGGGAATTAAGGACAGCATTTAGTCTGGCTGTACATCAGGAGCACTCAGGTTCTTTTTCAGGTTACTTTATTTGTGCCAATAGGTAAATTTGGTTTGCAGTAAAAAGACAAGGTATCCATCGCGCGCACCTTACTGTCTGTAAGTTATGCAGCGTCATATAATTAGTACCATAACATTCATTAAACTGAGTAAGTCCTTTTGTATTTCTATCATGTACAAACACTGACTCACCTCATCAGCCTCTTCATTTTGTTTCCCCCAGGTGTCCTTGCTGTCTCATTTCAAAAAGAGCCATTTCTAAGTAAAACCACAGTGTGCTGATCGTCTGAGGACATTTTCAGCACTTTGCCTCCAGCGAATTTGTGCCTCAGCTGACCTTCCGGAGGTGCTCACATAGCACATCTCTGTTATTGTTTCAAGGTAAAAATCCCCCGGTTCAGCTGAACGAGTGAAAGGTCATGACGCTTACCATAAAGCCTGAAGGCAGTTGGTGATTTCTGTCCACTATTCATTTCCCGAGCATTATGCCAATATGCTGCAGCATGCTTAATATTTTAATCGCTTACACCGGTGAGAGCACAGACCTTGTGACATCCTTGAGAAAAAAGCTGTTTGGAGAGACATGGTGAGGACAGGGCAAGATAAGGTTTTGAAGAGGTGAAAAGAGAAAAGACAGACAGTCGTTTTAAAAGACTTATGTTTCATTTTGACGAGCCGGTGATAATTGCATTATATTGAAAAGTGATTTTATAATAAAATCAATTCCTGCGCACATTCACATACACCAGTGAGGCAGAAGATTATAAATAGCATTAGCAATGGTTTCAAAAAGGGAATGAGTGTGTCACAGATAAACAGGTCTAATTAGGAGTCTCTACAGCCATGCTATTGTGAGGCTGTACTTTGTTACAGTGGTGAATTTGAGCTAAATGGTAATGTCAGCATGCTAATACGTTGGGGTTATAATGTTTACCATATTCAGAATCTTAGTTTGGTGTGTTAGAATGCTAAATTGAGCTAATTAGCACTAAACATATAGTACAGTTGAGCCTTATGGGAATATCATTATGACGTTTTGCAGGTCATGAACCAAAGTATTAGAAAAAAGATGATGAGGCTAGATGAAAAGTCAGGGGTCACCAAAGTTATTACTATTCATCCTGAGGGGGACATGCATTGCCAAACTTCATGGCAATCCTTTCGAGAGTTGTCTATGTGTCTTTCTCAAAACCACAAATGTGGACTTAATGGTGGCGCCTGAGGAACAGTTAAGGGAATCACCAAAGTCAGTAGGATTCATTGTCTGGGGACCATGAATGTGTGTGCAGAATTTCATGGAAATACAGTGCGGAGGACCGACATTCAGAGCCGAATTAAATGGATAGATTACATATACACAAACTGTATTTTTCGTGCCCCCCTACAGTACATGCACATTTTGATATTTGTTGTTTAAAGCAGATGCTAATGAATTTTGACGCAACAAACTATAACAAATAACACGACTACAATAAACGAGATTCAATGATCCCGGACTAATATGCTTCATAATTGAAATGTACATTACTAACTGAATAGTGTTGTTTAACAGCACAAGAAAGAAGTGTATGACAACAAGCACGAGCAAGCAAACAATATAGTCACCACAAAAAGTATCTGTGGATATATAATATACTGTAGCCGTGGCAAAAACCACTGTAGCACTAGCTACAGTTGAATATAGTAATGCAGAGCCATCTTACGCTACTATGGATACAGGAATACACAACTCCTGCTAGTTAGCAGCTGCCCGCTGGCTGTAGCTCACAACATGCTGCAACAGCTGTTTCTACGCACCTCCCTCTGCTGATTTTGACAGCAGAATTAAATTCAAAGAATATTTAGCGCTCTGCTAGTGCTACGTTCTTGTGTGAGTGCTCTGATTAATACATGCATTCTTTGATTTCGAATCAGTAGCCATGTGTTGTTGTTGTTACAGGCTGCAATGCATGGATGTATTAAGAGAAATGGATCCAGCGTTGGAGGCGGGGCCCCGTTCATTCCTATGAAAGTTGCTCAGTGGCGCATGATGCCAAAATGGCTCGACTTCTGACTGGAAAAGTACGCAGATCTTCTGGCAATCTTCTGCATCCATTGGAGCAGACGCATGTAGCATCCGCTTGGTCACATGGCTCGGTCACGGGGTCACAGCCGTCACGCTGTCATCACAACTTGCTAACTCCATCTCCCGTCTCATTCACATGAACGGAGGAAGGAAAATAACTCCGCATTCGGCTATTAGTGCATTTTACAACTTTTAGGACCTAAGGATTTAAATAAGGGCTATTCAAGTGTTCGGACTGGGAAGTTGATTCAACAAAAAAATTATTCACAGAGTTACAGACGTCTCTTTCTCAATGTAAGTCTATGGGAAAAAAGTATTTTTGGGCCCAATGGCATCACGTGACGGACACAGAAGTTGTAGTACCGGCGTTTGGCCACTACGGAAATTGGGATCAACGATGCTCTTTTCGGGGGTTTGGCTGCAATGTGGAATCGCTGGACAGTAGCCTGCATATGAGACGTTTAGGGAACATCGGTAAATTATAGCGTCTATCAATAATTGACATATAAGTCAGTCAGATGTCTTCATACAGCCAATATATGTTATTCCAAAAATATTTTTTAATGTAGCCTACATTAAATAATTAAAAAAATATATTTTAAAATAATTAAATTATTGTCTGGGCCCCTTGGTGGCAAAGAGGCCTGTGCGTAGATCTGGCTCTGCCGACATTGCCGTTGCTAGAATGGCTAAAAATGGTGTCATTTCAGGTTTGTACTGGCTTTATTAACATCAAGATATTCAGCCCTGTCTTCTAAAGATTACGTTCCTTTATAACGAAACTGCATTGTGAATTACGTGTCGAGGGGAACATATTTTGTCGCGGACAACATCTGTTTTTGAACGTTTGTAATGACAGTCCACGGATGTCCGCGTAGGGAGGAGGTCGGGGTGGTGAATGGGTCAACAAACACCGGACTTTCACTTATTTCAATCATGATATTTTTGTTACTCGACCTTACCAAGTAGTTTTGTTGCATTTTTGTGCTTTGTTTTGTTTAAATCTACCAAGAGTTTCAAGCTCTGCGACCGTAATCCGGGAGGGAGAAGATACGTTTCCCCTCGAAACGTAATTGAGAATGCAGTTTAGTTGGAGGAGACATGGTTGAGACTAATCAATTGACTTATCGATTAGTTGAGTAATTGAGTAACGACATAGAGTGATTTACTGACGATCCTGAACCAAGGAACACTAAGAGAGACATGACTGAGGAGATAAAAGAAGACAACACAAGCACAGCACATTTCCATGTAGCATGTTGTGAATATATAAAGCCTACACTCCTTGGTGCATGATGTAAACATTGAACAGAAGCTTTCTCCGCTCTCCTCCCCCTCCCAACGATTTGAAATCGCTGAACTGGACTGCAGGACACAGATGAGACTCGAGATATGAAAAAAACAAATAAAGGCGGAGACTCTTGCACTTAGCACACGGAGATGTTGTTTAAAAATGCATAAGCCATTAAAGTAAAACATGTCCTTTTGTATCTCCTGCCTTGAGAATACAAAAGTGTTTTTGCTGCAAGGTTACAGCCGGCAGCGCTGCCCTGGCCCTGTAGGAGATAACAGACGATTGCTCAAGCGAATCATCGGTTACAGCAGAATTTCAGCTGACACTGGTTTTGTCTCATTCTATCAAGAAAATGGATTTGTAAGCAGACGGGTTGGGTTTCTGTAAGGTGGCAAAGTGAAACACAGGGTGGATGTGTCGCTGTAGTCAGGACCAATGAGCTTCTGATTGATAATGCGAGCAACTGGAACGGACTGTGGATGTATTGGTCGAACACCAGAACTGATGCAAAAATAAACATCAAATCCATCACAGAAATGGATTGGAACTAGTCGAAATGAAGTAAAGTGAACAACCGCTTATAGTGATCAAAAAGCATGGGACAGAAATCAATCCTATACAAACACTTTTTAACTAATTTGCTTATAGTTTACATTTTAAAACTACGTTAGACTAACTTTAATTGAACTTTTGCCTCACACTTGATGAGGGAAAAGGCAGAAGAAGCAAGCCAGTAAATAGCAAAGCGGTCCGTTTCATTACTTTGTATTCATGTAATAAATATTCAAATGTCAATTAGATGGTAATCTGCGTGAGAAATAAAGAACAACAACAAAGTAATAATAATCATCCGCTTATAATGATCAATTTGACCCGGACAGACGTGATCATTATAAGAGGTTTCCACTTTATTTCAGGCGATGTGTAATTTCTAAAAGATGTACCTCCACTTAAGAGGATCAGTTGAACTGGAAGATACATTTCTTTATATCTTCTTCAGGTGAAGGTCACTTCACAGGACTATTACACAACAACAAGTCTGTCTTTTGTGTTATGCCACCATGAGGTTGAAACATGTTGAGCGGTAGACACACATATTGAAGTGTTTGTTCAACCAGAACACAAATAATCTCACTTTGCTTCTCTCTTACCTCTTGTGATATCTAGCCATGCGGATCTTTATGGTTTTATATGCTCAGGTTTTCAGGTATTAATCTCTCGAGATTCCTGCTTCCACCCCGATACGACGGATTTGTATGAAAGTTTCACAGTTTTGAAATGACATTTTATAAAACTCAACATTTTTTCCGGAAACAATGTTTCTGTTAATTTGCATAATCCACAACACGCCCTGTCAACAGTTTTCAGAGGAGCTGTGTGATAGCTCCCGTGGAAGTCACTCACGGTGAGTTCTATGGATTATCCAGAGTAACTGGGACACTGTTAGAAAGACGACATAGAGCTGTTGAAGAGTTTGATTTTTCAGGTGCCCCTGCGGAATAGTGGCGTATACCATGTAACTCGGAAACATCCTTTGAGAACCTTCTGGAGCTTTACTGGTAGCTATGGCTTTGCTCTGTCCTCATGCTGTCTGTCTACAGAACCTACTAAAATCAAAAAAGAATGAATGAATGAATGAATGAATGAATGAATGAATGAATGAATGAATATGCCATTAAATGTACCAAAAATATTATTAAAAATACATGTTGATCTGCACACCTGTACCAGTCAGCGCAGCGGCGGGTGGAGGGGGGGTGTGGGGGAACAGCAGCAGGCCAACGACCTGCTGTATGGAGCCGCCAATGAAGACTTATAAAAAAATAAAAAATAAATGCAAAACATAAATAAATTTAAAAGTTAATAAAAATAAATAAATAAAAGGGTAAATTATATAGAAGAGTCGATCGATAGGGGAATTAATACAAAGGTAAATAAATAAAGCAAATTAAAATATAAATATAAATGCATCTCACATTTTATCAATTAATTATTGCCTACAATTATTTTTAATGAAAGATTTATTTTTATTAGCAAAAGACTTATTTTACAATTCAATTCCAACATTTATCAACATTTCTTTTTTGTTTTTAAAACAAATAATGAAACCAGAAAAAATAAAATAACATAAGAAATTAATAATTATAGAAAACAAATATATATAGAATATATAATTGATAATTAACCGATCCTTGTATCAAATATGCTTTAACTACATTATAATAATAATAAAAAAAATAAAAATAATAATAATAATAATTATTATTATTATTATTATTATAATGAGTAAATGAAAATATAAAAATATAAAATACATTCAAAGAAATAATTGAAATAATAAAGAAAAATTAGTAGAAAATAAAAAACATGTAAAAAACATACATGTTGAATAAAATTTATATAAATAATAAACACACATATATAGTGCACATACACATTTATAAATCTGAATGCGTCAATAGCAATCATGGTATGAAGAAATAATAACACTACAAAACAAAACTGCATAAACCCCCCCACCCCACCCGTCTCCCACCCACCTCCCCAGTATAGCTCTCTAACTGCTTTCATTTATTTTCGCTTACATTTATTTTGAATATTTTGTTACATTTTTGTTGCATATTTATTTATTTATCGAGTCATTTATTTATCTATTTTTGATTTTGGAAGGTTCTGTCCATCTGTCTCTATGTCAATCAAATAAAACAACAATCTTTAAAAAAATCTTAAAAAAACAACAACAAATTTTACATTTCTGTGCGCACCACAAATGGACTACCATTCACTTCCATTGCTCTCATTTGCTCATATGTTGTGGTGAATGGCTTAATTTGATGAACTGATCCTTTAAGCTCAATTACTTGCTTTACTGGACATAATGAATAGGAATGATCAAAGAAGAGAGGAGACGATCACAGAACCCGTTTGAACGCACACATCAAGGCTAAACTGTCTGAGATACAATCTTAGTTTCAGGTGTCCCCCCCTATCAGCTGCAGATACACTCGCTCCATTCACCCTGCGGGTTTGAAGCAGTTTACTTGAATTTAGTAGATGACCCCAAAACACGTAAGGTTTCATGTGTATAATGAGATTTACGTATGTTGACATTCAATACCCTGCGGTCACTCATGCATCACAAATGAAAATGAAGTGCAAAGCGCTGTCTCAACTGATGCAAATATTCAGCCACTTCTTCATTTGATATTAACTAGTACGAACACAACAGAGGTAAATTATAAAAGAGTGTGGTTAAATGCTCTGAACTGAAGTGGAAAAGGATTTGTTTTGACACCACCAGCCTCCAAAGACTCTTCACTACAGGGAAACAGTTTTTTTTTTACTATGTAGTATGGGCATTTTCGGCTCAAAAGACAGATTGTGGGTATCACTTTAAATCCGATGCTGTAGTTTTGCTCTGAGGATTTTGTGAAGAACTGACAGTTGGCGATTTGTTGTAGACGAATCCTTCAGTGGTTAATTAAACAAAGGAATCGAGGCTTGCGTTTTCCATAAAATGAATAATCTGAGGGATGTAGCAGTGTGACTCACACAACACAAGCCTTAAGACAGCATGCATGCATGTGTGTTTCTTAGGTGTAGTAAAGCTAAACAAACTGCATCCACACACAAATGTGCACTCATGCAAAACACATACATGCACACAAGCGTTCCTCTCAGGGCTTTAGCTCCTGTCGACCACTGCTCATTCATGCGCACATAAAACACAGCTTTCTCCGAGGCGCCAAGCACATGCATCTAACTCATACAGAGCACACAGATGCACACCTGATCCCATGCTCTTCCTGTCCGCCCCTGGTTATAGTGATGAATGAAACATGAACAAAACAGTGTCCCCAGCACATTGTTTAATTCTCCTGACTGAAACATCCCACAGCTCCTGTTTCTGCTCCCACATGGATGCTGAAATCCTCCAGTTTCAATTTGCGTCATACATTATTGAGAGACGTGCCAAATCTGAGAGGTAAACAGGCAAAGTGGCGGTGAAGTAGTGGGACTCGAGTTGACCTTCGCACCTGAACGTCTCATTACTGAAGTTGGGATAAAGGAGAAGGAGGAGGAGGTGGGGGGGGGGAGAGGAAAAAAAAAACTGGAGGAGGACATGTGTCTGAATCTCGCTTTCATCTTCTGCGTGTGTTACACACTCATGCATGTGTGCACACGTACGCACGTTGCTCATCAATAATGCAGCAGGTGCTCAGTGTGCCGTACATACTGATCACGGTAGAGGACTTAGTGTACAGCAATGTGAATATCCCTTCATACATGTTTGTTTTTTACACTTGTCATTGACATAATGCATTAGCGCATAACCCTGACATAAAACTTAATCCCAAAACCACCAAGTCTCAACCCTTCAACAGCCTCTGAAGAAGTCCAAAATTGTCGTCACGCTCCTAAAATTTAAATTGGTCCTTACAAAGATAGGAATACAAGAGCACACACACTGTGAAACACACATACATACAAATACTCTTTGACCTGTCAGCCAGTGGTTCCTACATCTGCATTGCTTGAAATGCCTGTCACAACTGTTTAGCATTAATCTTCACAGATGTTGAAGCCCTAATCCATAAATGAGTTGTTGTTGACTTGGTGGACAGTTTTACATAATCTTTATTGTATATATATATATATATATATATATATATATGTTGGTAGAACATCTTCATCTGTATAAGTTTATATATAACACATTTTGTATGTCGCATTAAAGTGTCCCCTTGTTCTAGTGGTATAGGTGTTTTACAATCCCAGATCACGTTGCCATTGTAATTCATTTGTCCATGCCGCTGTTTGTTAAGTTTGGATATACTGTGTCTCCATTTGTTACAATCTCTTTCAATATATTATCTGTATTTTCATCTGAGGCCACTATATTGCCTTGAGATATGAGTTTCTGCAATATAGATTTCATTACAGATCTCATTATTCTCTCCTGCTTTACAATTTGGCCCCAAAGCCCTATTATTATGACTTTTCAACCCCAAAGTCTTGCCCGCTTTTGTCCAAATTTGACTCACAGTGTCTTTACACTGGGGCCATAAGAGACTGTGCTGACAGCATTTACTCAGATTCAACAACCCACATCTATGTTTGCCTACGTTTACCTTGTGTGTCAGGAACAAAGTAGCGTGAAGCCTGAACTAATGCAATGTAGTAGTAGTTTTTAATGCCTAAATCTAGCTGAATCATGACCGTAGCAGATTAGCAAATGGTCATATGAATAAGTTATTTGAAACAATTTTAGAAGACACTGACAAACAATGTTGTTCTGCCGATAGGGGCTTCATATCCAAAAAACGCTGACACTATGGACGGGTTTCTTGTATACAAACATCACTGGGTGCAGGGGGCAAAACCGCCGTCACCACCGTTGTCATCAATGTAGATTTAGCATTGTTTGTGTGTTCCTTGTTGACTATACTAGACTCCTGCAGAGTCCGACCACCAGATACCATTATCACATGACGTATTAGTATGAGATTTGTTTACTCCGACACTCCAGTCAAAGTTCAAATTAGAGTTAGAGTCCCTCTTGAAGGCCACCGCCACCGCCAGACACTTTTTTCCTTTGCGATTCCTCAACTGGTATAACGTTAACATAAAACTGGAGACTTGGATTTTGGTTATTTTGGTTTGGTTTAGTGGCAGCCCCGGTAGACTACCAGACATCTTCCCTTCAAAACGTAACGTTACGGCATACCGCTGTGAGCTTTCCGTAACGTTACAGCAATTTAGAGCCGTAACGAAGTCTTGCATCACTTTTCAGTTTTAAGGCGTAGTCGCTAAATCTATATAAATATTTCCTTAGAGTGTGGGTCGATCACCCTGTTGTTGATCAGTTCATTTTAATTGATCTGTGGAGCATGACAGCTCGCTATGACTAGAATGCTTTGCCCATCAGGCCTGGATCCATAATCTCCTTCAGTTTTTAGCAAAAGGCATGTGATACCCTCGGAATATTAAACATTTTCAATCCATCTTTTCTGCGGTTGATGCAGTTTACAGCACAACAACTCTTTGTCATCTCTGCTTCAGAGCTTGGCTCTGCTAGACATGCCCTGTTTTCTGCACCCCTAGCTGCACGCGCATCTCTGTGATGATGATCTACATATGTGTTGATTTGGCGGGAAATGGCAAACAATGTATTTTAGTTTCATTTAGTTTGAGGCACTTGTTGGGCCATCCTTGTTGGGCATTGCATTAAGTGCGAAGATCTGTTCTAGTTTGGTAATTAAAGAGCAGAGCAAAGTCTTTAAGTGCTGATGTGTGGAATTCAAGTCTGACCCGAGACCCTCCATTGGGGGAGCCGTTGTGTTGAATCCCACAGCAATTATCGAGGCCTCCAATCCCTGTCAGTTACACTTGAAAGTACAGTATAACCCGAAGCAAACTCACACACACATACACACAGTGAAAAAGTACTGTAACTACATGAATAAATTGCCTAATTACATCCTCATAGCAAGTGAAAGCAAATGCATGAGCTGGCACGGGAAACCACAAAACACACAGGCAATAATATGGATTTCATGTGATGGGATTACAATAGCCATGGGACTCATACACACACGTATGCACTGAGCTAATTTACTCTGATCCCCCCCTACTTGTAGTCATGCAATTAGATAAGCGAGTGTTCGACGAGGTACTTGGCACCCACACGCTTCCATTTCAGTCCTGCTTTCATGACCGTAAAGCTCAACTCTTACCGGGCCATTTTGACCAAACTCTATCAAGCGGAGCCCCTCATCCCTCTCCAACATGTGGAGTCACAGCCCGCCCGCCTACTCAAAACCAACTCTCATTTCCCCCGCTGTCACGCAATGTCTAACCCTAATGGAAGCCATTAAATATGATTCGCTCACACAGTCACCTAAACCGCATACTGTTATGGAGCAGTTGAAAATTACTTTGAAAATCCAATCTGCTCTTTTTTTGTAATGGGTGTAAAAGGTCAATATTAGAGAGTTGAGCAGTTTGATGACTTTGATTAGATTCTCATTCCCCAAATGTCATCAGTGGAAACACGTTCTTTAATAATGTTTGGAAATGAAAGCGATTCATTTTGCTGAGCGGTCCCGGAGAAGAACAGACTAATCATTCAGTAATTGAATATGAGAACGCATCTCTCTAATGTCAATATTTTTGTAGGGAAAATAAAGAAAAAGGCTGTGACTTCAGGACATTTTCAAAACGCACACCAATATTTAACCACCAGTTTCATTATATTTGTCCGTTTCTACTATCAGCAGTAAAACGAGGTAAAAGACCCCACCTCCTCAACGACGGGCAAGTCTCAAAGATTGCATTATCTCATCTTAAAATTAAGGCTGTCAATTGATTAAAATATTTAATGACAATTAATCACATGATTATCCATTGTTAATCGCGATTAATTACAAATTAATCACAATTTTATCTGTTCAAAATGTACCTTAAAGGGAGATTTGTCAAGTATTTAATACTCTTATCAACATGGTAGTGGACAAATATGCTGCTTTATGCAAATGTATGTATATATTTATTACTGGAAATCAATTAACAACACAAAACAATGATAAATATTGTCCAGAAACCCTCACAGGTACTGGATTTAGCATAAAATATATACTCAAATCATAACATGGCAAACTGAAGCCCAACAGGCAACAACAGCTGTCAGTGTGTCAGTGTGCTGACTTGACTGTGACTTGCCCCAAACTACATGTGATTATCATAAAGTGGGCATGTCTGTAAAGGGGAGATTCGTGGGTACCCAGAGAACCCATTTTCATTCACATATCTTGAGGTCAGAGGTCAAGGGACCCCTTCACGCTACAACCTAAAAATAGGTTGCATTAATGCATTAAAGAAATTAGTGGCGTTAAAATGCATTTGCGTTAACGCGTTATTATCGCGTTAACTTTCACAGCCCTACTTAAAATGCATCGTCTTAAGTAGAGATGTCAACGGTTAACCACTAAGAATTTAGATTCGATTATGGTTGGTTAATTTATCATGGGCGCCGAAAGGAACCTTCAGCGCCTGGTTGTGGGTGCGACAAGCTGGACTCACACATACACATACACACACACACACACACACACTGGGCCCGGCTCCGCGGAGAGTGTGTGTGCGTGTCCAGCTGCGTCACTCTCAGCAAATTAAAGTGCAGGCGAGAAAGCAGGCAAACGAGTATTGCAAAAGTTTCTGTCCAGAATCAATGCATCATCTGATCAGCTGTTCTGATCAACCGATCACACTATGTAGAACGCACATCAGTGGTCTCTAATGTCGATCAGAAGAGCCGATCTTAGAGACCACTGATATTCGTTCTAAATGGTTTGATCAGTGGGGTCTAAGGTCGATCAGAAGAGACCACTGATCAAACTATTTAGAATGAATATCAGCTGATAACGATCGGTGGCCGATCGATCGGAGCACCCTTAATGATGACCTGATCAAAATATGGCAATCAACTTCAGCAAAGCCAACAGAAAATAGAATAAAAGACAAGACATTTACAACACAAAACATTCAAATTTAAGCACCTCTAAATAGATAGCGCTTTGAAATGCGGCGCCGAAGCTTATTGAGGGCCATGGAACGGCCACAACAGCTTTGAAAAGTGCAAATAACCTGACTCGCCAGATGTTTTTTTTTACACAGAACCATCTGAGAAGCCGGCATCAGAATCTGTTTGGAAAAGGGCAGGCACTTTCAAAAAATACTTGGCATGTGATAGGATGAACCTGTCTAAACTCTTGCTGAAGCCAGTCGGTAGAAGATCAAAAATAGCGTGATATTGGAACCAAGCCATGTGACCGAGTGGACGCTACTGCGCATGTTCCATGGGCCAAATGGATGTGGAAGATTGCCGAAAGATCCGGATACTTTTCCAGCCGGAAGTCGAGCCACTTTGGCATCATGCGCCATGCACTGAGCAACTTAAATAGGAATGAGCAGGGCCCCGCCTCCAATGCTGTATCCAGTTCTCTTAATACATCCATGGTGTCTCCTCACACACACACCTAAGCCACTCCCGTAGCTGCAAGAATCTCCTCACAGAACGCTGTTTGGTCTGTATACTGGCTTGCCGGACACAAATGCATTACTAGAAGCTTGACGTGATGGATTTGTCTCGTGAAGCGATCCCGCGATTCTTGCGTGACCTCGCGAGAATCCAGCTGTCATGCGAGGTAAAAGTGCGAGAAACCGTGTTTTGTCTTAAGGCCATAAAGCATTGTTATTAATTCCGGGTGGTCACAAGTTTGTCTCTGCAACGGCAGCTTCTGCCTACTCAGTGCTCTCGCTTTGGACAAAGTCAGCATTCACTGAGCCCTTTTATAGGTTTGATTCTCTCTGCAGTCAACCGTGCGAAAGGTGGAGGCGCCGCACTGCGGGACACAATGAAACGTATTAAGCGTGCTCCCCAGAGGCACCCGCTGCATATTTGTTCATTAAGTTCATTGCACTTATGGTTCTGATCCAGGCAGTCGCAGTCGAACGTGTGGAAGGGCACCTTGAGGGTCGATGGAGGGCTGCTGCCCTTCGAGAGGCTGACAGAGTCATTTGTCAAACGGGAAAGGCCATGAATTTACTGCACCCACTGTCTTATCCGCATGTTTAACCCCCTGCACTCCTAACACACACACATACACACACACACACACACACACACACACACCACCTGTCCCTGCAATGTACGCAAGGGGATCCGGATCTGATGGAATTAGAGTGAGATAGAGTGAGAGAGCGAGGTAGAGGGAGAGTTTATTTAATTAGGGGGAGACAGGAAGAGGACTGAGTGACATCATTTCAATGTCCCCTCTCACTCCCCCCCCCCCGATATAGTTCACTGTCAAGAGCTCCATCTGGTAGACACATGACACACACACATTCATGTCCACACCACACACATACTGCCATTCAGCATCCCACACGGACACACAGACCAACACGTACGCTGCATGCTCTCTCACTGAGTCAGTAAAAAAAAAAAATGCTCCTCCGTTTCACACATCCGAGCTATTAATCAGCTCCTTCATTGCCACCATATGGCTCTGACACTCTCTCCATGTTACTGTTCATGCAGGGGTCCATCAAGCCCTGTCACACGTCACACACGTGTCAGATACTGTACCACGTGAAGACACTGCCTCGGTGGATCAATTTAAAGGAGTATAAACCACGTTTTTTGGGAGGATATTTCCTCTTAAAAAAAGAGTCTGTGAACACACCGAGCTGGCTTCATCAGGATTTCTGACATCACAGAGAAAGCTTATATAGCTTGTGTTCAATCAACCACGCATAATGAGCTAATCTCAAGTAAAGGTCCACTTACTTAGCTTTTTCAGACATGTCTTTTCTTCATTAAAGAAGACCATTACATGCAGCTCCAAAAAAGCTAGTACTGAAAGTGGAGCTTTAGCAGGGCTGCACAATTAATCGCGATCACAAATTTGGCTTTCCCACAATTAAATGAACACGATCACCTGAGATATTGACGTTTAAAATTTGTCTTCTGCTCATAGAAAACTCTGCTGCATATTAAATCAAGCGCTTCCTAGACTAACAGCTATAGCCACCAGCTGGTGATTGAGATGTTTTGGCTTCACTTTTGGGTACGGATATTATCTATACAACCAATGTGTTTATGATCAAATAAAGAGCATAAACTAGTTTATCTAGCTCTTATCGTTGCTAATTTTGCTCTCAATTGTACCAGATTGAAGCATTTAACTCTAAAATGTAGCTAACAAAAGAGTAGGGTGAATATTGCAATATATACAGCAGAAAAAAATATTGCAATGTCAGTTTTTTTCCAACATTTTGCAGCCCTAAATTTGTACATTATCAGTAATGTAGCACAGCATGGAAGTGAAAACAGTGCTGTTTATTTTAATGTGAAAGTGCAATAAAAATATGTTGTCGCTAAAATCAATGAATAATCGTGATAAATAATCGTGATCTCAATATTGGTAAAAAAATAATGGGGATTATCATTTTGGCCATAATCGTGTAGCCCAAACCTTAAGTTGGGATGATTTTGTCAAACAGGATATTGGATGATTAGCATCGACAAAATGTGATTGTTGAGTGATCAGAATAAATCATCCATGTGTCCCCACACAGCAGATTGTCTCTCAGTCTCCTCTAAAGCTGCTCCATGTCATATGAAATAATGAAAAAAAACAACAACAAGCAAATCTAGTACTAACTTCTAAATAACATTGGATAGGATATTGATTAAACAATAAGTAAATGATGTAAGAAATGCACCATTTTGAACTATTCATTTATTTCTGGTTTATTTGGTAGGGACAAATACAAAACACATAGACAACAAAGTGAAAACAGCTGCAATGCGATGTATCGTAGTGTTAATAGCGAATGCTAATTTGCAACATCCATCCCTAGAAGGGCTTTTATGAAACTAGGAGAGTCGAACAGTAAGGTTTTAACTACTTAACAGTCTGACTAACGCCAGCTGTGTGGAGCACAGCCGTTATCTGTCACCTGAGCTCTAACTAGACTGCGTCAGCCACCTGTAGGTCCATATGGAGCTCTGTGATAGAGAAAGAGCAGAAACCATAACAAGGACTACATGAACTACATGTGACTCTGTGTTTTAGATTCAAATTGAGGAAATTATTATCCATGTAATATGTTGATGGACTCATTTTACATAGAAAATTAAGGTTGTGAACATTGAGGATGTATTTCAGCACAGCAGTGCTTTCAACTAAATGCTAACATCATTATGCTAACACGCCTATTTCTTATAAATGATCTAATATTTATTTTGTTCAGTATCTTAGTTTAGTGTGTTGGCATGCGAACATTTGCTAGTTAGTGTTAAACACAAAGTACAGCTAATGACACAATTACACCACACCAAATTCCGTTCTCAAATTTAACACTTTAAAGTTTCTGAATAAATATATATGTAAATATAAATAAATAATAAATATGTCACTTTTAAAGCTGGTTCGCCTGTTACTCCCCCAGTGGTAAAGAACACCAGGAGCAAATGTCAGGAGTTGAGTTTTCACCAGTCTGGTGTGTTGACTGTATGCCAAATGAATCAGAGCACACAAGGCCAAAGTGCCTCCTAAGTGACCATGTGACCGGTTGCTGACAAGCAATGTAACATTTAATGGAGTCCAGCGCAGTGCTCTTTGTTTACCGTTCGATTAACAACTTGAGTTGCGAAACTGGAGTTGGAGTTGAGAGACGATGTGTACGACCGGATTGTTTCACAAGTAGCCAGTTTACAATTTTAAACTCCCCAACAAAGCTAACTCATTGTCAGACGACAGCCAGTGGATTCCTAAGTTGCATTTCAGCCAATGCGTTCCACCTCTTTTACTCTCCTCATGAACAGTCTACCATGCACTCAACCAAAACCTGACTACAAATGTAAATCAGAACGCCTCCAATGCCAAAATCATGTCCCATTGCCTACAGATTCTATATGTGAATGCAGAATCTGTTTATAGAGATTAAGAGCAAAGTGATCGACTGACCGACCGACCAACATTGCCATTCCTAGAGCTGCTAGCGTGCCTAAAAGCATAAGTTTGGCTACCAGGGGACACATAACTGTCTGTCTCTGTCCTCTCTCACTCTCAGTAAGCTGAAGAAATGGGCCAATCCTTTTAAAACGTGGTGTGTTTCTTTAAAACTCCAACCATCGCCCCCCCCCGGGGTCTACGGAGCTACTGTAGTGTACCTGAGTCCCAGACGTGTAGAGCAAACGTGCATGCAATTTTAAACACCAAACAGTACGTGTCTTGTGTCAATGTAGGAGCCTTTCTCTCTTTAAGTACATGTACATGCATGTTTTGTGTGTGAAAGTCTGCGTGGGAGTGTATTTGTATTGTAGGTACAGTATGTGTATAGTTGTATGAGTGAACGTTTCCCTGCCTGTGTGTGTGTGCATCTCAGCATGCAAAGGATAGAAGGAGCCTATGCGGAGAACCGCACAGGAGGTGAAGTGTTCAGTGAAGTGTGTTTTGTGTATTTCGTAGTGTGTGTGTGTGTATGTGTGTGTGTGTGTGTTACGTGTACTGTGGGAGGACTGAACCTCCCATGGCTGGATCAGTGGCTAACCACAGGGGATGAGGTGTCCGTGAGAGCTGTCAGTGAAATCCAGCATGACTGCATTTTACGCATGAGCAGGTGACATTTAATGGATCGGCTCTGTTTGCACAGATGGAAAAATATGACACATTAGTTAAAGAGAGAGACACTGTTATTGTGTAAATTAATAAAAATCACCCTTCAAGGCACATTTGATCTGCTGCTTGAGGAGATTTCAAAACCAGATTTCCTGGACAGAATGGGGGTGTTTATCACACGTGACGTGAAACTGGACGACAACAAAGTGCAAGTTGAAAAAAGCCTTGAAAAGATGATTCTCAAAGGGGAAGAAAGCCAAGCCACAAACTGATTACTGTTAAGATTAATATTTATGCTACATATAATGTAAATTTAATCAAGTAGAATTATTGAAAGACCTTAAAGGAGTATCAGACATTTTGGGAAATACGAGAGTTCCATAAGAAGATCGATACTACGCTGATGACTGTCCGTGAAAGATAAAGCTGGAACCAGTTAGCTTAGCTTAGCTTAGCTTAGCTTAAAGACTGGAAACAAGGAGAAAACAGCTGGTCTGGCTCTGTTCAAAAGCAGCAAAATCTACTCCTAATGATACAAATTGATATTTTGTTTCTTCAATTTGTACAAAAAACAAAGTGCAAAACAGGAATGTAAACTTGTGCAAAACAGCTAATTGTCGTTTTTAAAGCCATTTCACACCAAGCATGTATTTTTGGCTGAAAAATTTGCACGGAAATATATAAAAATGATTTTGTGGGTTCTTATGAATGCTTGCACAACCCTGCAGAACATTCGTGCAGGGGAAACATATACGGACCGACCCCGACTAAAGCTTTCCACTTGTCGAAATATATGTTTGACCAATGAAATCCTTTGATTAGCCGTCATTCTGCATAATAATTAGCCATGTGCTTCTGTTTGTTGCACACAGAGTGTGTATTTTCGGGGCCTAGTTGGAACAATGGGTGTTTGTTTTCGGGTTAACAGATTGTCAGACAAATGGGCTTTTTTCGGACAATTGGTGTTTCGAAATAATCGGCCCTTTCTCAACATCCACTAATTCATGATAAACACTAATACCTCAACAACCAAATGAAGGACAATATATGGCTTGAGATCGCACAGCAGCTTGGATACAATGAAGATGGTAATATAGCGGATACGCACTTGCTAATGTTATATGTTGGTCACAGAACAGGGTTAGCCGCAACAGCTAATGTTAGCATCGAATTTGGGGTCCGATTAGTTTATGTATTGTGTAGGTAACGTTAGCCCCTCAGACATTCCCTGTCTGTGTTTTTGTTGTGTGAAGTGGAAATGGGAACTAGAAGGAAACTCTTTGGCCTCACTGATGAAAATGGAAACACAGTAATGCTGATAATTTGCACCAGAACCAGTGAGCATGGTTGTTATGCGGAAAATTTGACCCCAGATTTCCCGTATTCCTGCAGAAAAGGCTTTTATGCTTCAGTTTTCTCCTCCTCTAACTGCGAAAGCGAAAAAAGTGTGTTTCCCAAAAATGTTGAACTATTCCTTTAATAAAATGTCAACCAGGGACTAGAGTAGGGCTGTAATGCAGTTTTAGAGTAATTTAAAATAAAATATCTTAGGCCAGACAAGTGTGTATATTAGAAAGCTTGTGTACATTGGCTTGCTCCTGATTTAATGCTGAAGGTCTTCTATGGCTTTATGAATAGATGGCATGCACTTATAAGCATTTTCACATTTATGTACAGCCACTATAACATTAATGTTCCTCTTTGAATGCATTCAATGTCCTGCAAATCAAGGATTTATGCAATCACAAAGGGCACATTCCTGAGGGAATTTTATTCAAAGAGAAAATAATTTCACCTCATCAATCTCTTGCTTTCAGGTTGTGGTGACACACCTTGCAGCAATAGTAGGTGACCGTGTGCTTGTGTTCACATGCGAGTACTGGTGATAGATTGCACAATTGTGGTTTTACCACTTTACAGGACTGACAGCTTATTTTAAACCCTGTATGCCATCCATCAAAGTAACCCGTAACTCATTACAACAAAACACACAGATTGGGCTTCTTTTTCTGTGCATGAAAACGCTGCCGTAGCATTACAGGATGACCTCGGGGTCATGCTGAGACGGATCGGGGGACACACAACAAAATGCAGGCAGCCGGCAGGAACAGAAACCATCAGGGAGGCTGTAAAACAGCAGGAAAATGGTTTTGCTCATAACCCCTTGTCAGGAGGGGTCAAGGTACAGATTATTTTACAAACATGTCAAAGCGCATGGGTGCCATTACTGGTAACACGTACTAGCGGGTGGAAATGGAGGGATCATGGTGATTTTTAGCATCCGTAATAAACTCCCTTGATAGCAAATGCTTGTTATGGACTGCACTGAGGTGAAAACAAATGTAGCTATAGCGAGCATCATGGAGAAACCCCTCTGCTGCTGCTGAAATTGAGTTTCTCGCGGAAAATTGCTGATGTTGTATCACTCCGTTATATAAAACAACAGATGATCCTGCCAAAACAAATCTCCCTGAACATTTGTAGATATTAAGGAGAAAGCGAATAATGAAAAATCTAAATCATCTTCTGGACATTTCATGGTCACATTTTTCTACCAAAACACACATATTTGGCTTTACAAACAACATTAGCTCAGACATGAAAGGCGAGACATCGTGCTGCTCGCAGAAAATCACGCTCCCGGGGAAAATTGAAGTTCAGCGGAAGGAAATAAACAAGACGCTTTGGGGCCGAGAGGAAGAGACGGCTCTTTGATGTCGTGAAATTAAACTCTGTGTTGTCTGTAGCCGAGAAAACATTTAACTGTCTCTCTCTGCTCTGCAGATAGGTGAAGCTGAAGGGTGTTCATTTTCACTTTGGAAAGAGTGTTTTCTGCACACGTGCATATCAGCGGAAACTGTACAAGTGCCTACTGTACAGGGGGCTGCACAGTGAGCATAGCATATGTCACATTTAAATCCTTTGTGACAGTGCGCGCTACGTGTGTGCACTGACACATGCTGGGGAATTGAGTCAGCTGCTTGAGTTCATTACCTCCCCCTGAGGAGGGTTAGCTGGTCAGTTTGCACAGAGGCTATAGTGCTCCCATCCGTGCTCCACACTGACACATAATATTCATCACAATTACACAGGCACCATCATTTTTAATAGCGCTTCAATGCTGTCAACCGGACTGCAAAAGAAGCCCGCTATTAAATTGCGATATTTTTCACATTTATTGACTGTGACACTGCATGTGCCTTATTACAAATGGGGAAAGCCTGTTAAGGGAAACCATTTGAGACAATTAGAGAGCAGGTTTTAACTCTAACTCAGATGAATGGACAGAGTATCTCAAAGGATCAAGGAGAGTGTGATAGAGATCATAGACGCCTTCGTTCAAACGAATAAAACCGAATTCCTCTGATGAATATTCAGGTCAGTGGGAAATGCATTACCAGGGCTAGGACGATACACCTCTCTTCCTGATTCGATACTATCACGATACTTGGGTGCCAATTTGATATGTATTGCGATTTTTCAAGTATTGCGATTCGATATTACAATTTATTGCGATTTTTGTTAACTTTTTTAACACTAAACCATGGGGAAAAAGTTGATTATACTCTTCCAGGGACTTTTACTTTGGAAAATATCTAAATTAATATATTAAAATGTTTGATTTTCAGCATGTTTGTAGTCAGAGATATCCTGAAATCAAATGTATCAGTCATTGTCAGGAATTATTTATTACATTTTTTCCAGCTACGCAAAAAATAGATACATTTCCCTCACAAATTAGTGGTATTTTATTCTATTTTATTTTATAAGGGACATGCTTTATACTTCTGGTGAATGTAATCCAATCGATCTTATTTCCATAGATGTATTTTGTATATACAGTTCCCTTTGTTAACACCTTATTTTGAAAACCAGACGTAGTTGCACGTGTATACTTCCACTAACTTCACCAAGTCTGCTGCCCTCCGTCGTTTTCTGCTTTCTGCTTGTTGTTTTGGTGAATAGATACAGATATGACGTCACGTTACTCAGACTACAACAAAAAAATCAATAACTTCCTTCCACCTCCGCATAGACTCAAATGAGGCAAATATATCGATTCTGGCATTAAAAAATCTATTTCAAAATCGTAAAAAGAAAATCGCAAACTACATTTTTTTCCCCACCCTTATGCATTACCCACATTTCTTTTGTCCCATCTGTGCTTTGAGGTGTATTCAACAGCACCTCTGACCCCCAAATTGCAGGTGTCGTAGTTGGCATACATCTAGAAAATAGCCTCTCCACTGCTGCTGATTGTTGGAGATTTAAAAGAGATGGAGAAGAGAGGCAGGATGGAGAGGAGGCAGGGAAGGAGAAGAATGGAAGCTGACATATTGAGAGACAGAAAGAGAATGAAAGAAAAGGTAGACGGAGGGAGTAAATGGACGGGAGATGGAGGGGAAAATGAGAGGGAGAAAAGGAAAAAAGATACAGACAAAGAGCTGCTGCACTGCAAAACACCTGCAGTGACACTGAAAGCCAAATGCAAATGAACTGATTGATAAAAATATGTATGGGTATATATATGTGTGTGTGTGTGAGAGTGTGAGTGTGTAGTAAGCTTTACAGGCAACGGTAAACACACCTATAAAAGCAATTTCACAGCATCTGCGTAGGAAAATTAGTTTGTATAAAACCACAGGAGGGACATATACTGTAGAAATAAATTATTTTGAAGAAAGCTGTAACAGTGATAAAAAAAAGAAAAAGAAATAGAAGCTCGCCAGATACTCCGTGGCAAATATCTGATCTAGGGAAATATATCACAGCTTAGTACAAAAGAGATGAGTGAAGCCCAAAAACCCTCGCCTCGCTCTAACAAACACACACTGTGAGAGCTTTATTACACACACCACTCAGTATCCTCTTTCCACACTCCTCCGTGTAACTGTGTGTCACGGGTGGGCTGACCTTGATGAAATCTGGGTACAGTATGAGCCCCTCTTCAAACCCTCAGCTGCAGATTGGTTTTCAGAGAGGTTCAGAGGAATTGGATTTGAAGGGTTTTCAATTCAAATGAGATGTGCGCTATTTGTGTTTTCTGTGGGAAAAGTGTACTGATTGAGTGACTGTTTTGGAAATGGCTTCCTACTTTAATGTCACAAAGTTACAACACAGTCTTTATTTACTTACCTACGTAGACTGTACAATAGATTGCTCCGTGGTGGTAATAACTATAGAGTCTAATATTAATCACAGATATTGTAGTCCCTCTTAAAGGGGCAATATGTAGGACTGACAGCTACAGTTTAAAATGTGTAACGGCAGTCCAAATTCAAAACAGTGAGAGTTGTTGCCCGTCTGCTCCTCCTATGTGACTGAAAGCAGTTAGCGCACGTTTTCGCGATTTCAGTAGACACGAGACAAGACACACGTTAGCCTCTGGCCAGCAGCAGTATAGTCGGAATCACTTCACCAGCTGTGTGTCTCAAATATTCACCGCCTGGATAACACAGCTGCACACGGACCACAGAGAGAGATGTCATTTCAGGTCGGGCAGAATCTAACGTTAACGTTATCTCTGTTGATGCAGTGCGTTTTCTTGCTTCCATGTCTGCAGAAAGGCTGTGTTTACGTGCCAATTTGTTTCATATGTGGCAAAAGGGTGTTGAAATGTTCCTTTAATCTCTGATGACATATCATAGTCATTTTATGATTTATTACAGGGAATACATTACATATTGGTCCCTTGAACAATAGTGAACTTAAAGGAGTAGTTCAACATTTTGGAACATTCACTTTCTTTTCCCGAAAGTTAGACAATTGATACCACTCACATGTTTGTACCCTGAATATGAAGCTACAGCCAGCAGTTAGCTGAGCTTAGTTTAGCACAAAGATTGGAAATAGAGGGAAACAGCTAGCCTGGCAGTGTCCAAAAAAGGTAAAGTGCACCTCTAAACAGCACCTGCGACCAAAAGTCTGTTAAGTGTGACTAAACGTTTCCATTGGTTGCACCGGTCCGGTGCACCTGACATTTGCCTGTGTGAAACCATGCCCTGTACTTCTCCTTGAACGACATCACGACCTTAAAACATACCGGTAATTCAAAATGACGAGAACAATCGATTGTTTTTTTCGAACAAGAAAATACTGCAGAGCCCATTACACCTGAACGGCCCAGCCCAGACCCGACTTCATCGGTGGAAGTAACCGCTCCACCAGCTGTCTCCCATTAAAATACCTAATCCTGACTCTACTCTTATGCAAATGTGATATGTAAACATGTGGATTGCACTTAAACCACTTATTTTTTGTCATTTATACACAAACCATCTCAAATTTGTTAAGTTATATAAGAAAGTGCAATATTTCTTGCAGAAGTTTGATAAATGATCCACTACTGCAGCAGTGAAAGAGGAATAATTTGAGGATGAAATTGACATAAAAGAGACAAAAATGGCAGAAGGGGAGGAGGGGAAAATAAATGATAAAGCACTTAAGTACAGAAAACGAAGAAGCTCTATATAAAATTCGTCCAATTTTGTCATTTTTGAGACAGTTTGCTCAGATTCTTGCTTTTAGTCAGTGAGACAATGATAGAGGTGCCATTATGGAATAAATCGATTCATATAAAAAGCAGGAGAGGAGGTATAATATGGAGACTGGAGGTGAGGAAGAAAGGAAGAGGAAACGATGGCAAGACAGAGAGTGTGACCTCGCAGACCTAATTCATTTTCCTCCTGCCACAGAAAAGGTCACTCCATATCAAACAGTGGACAACCCCATTTAGCTGGTTCCAAAGAACGCGATGGGTTTAGCGAGGATTAGACGGCAAGCACAAAAAAGCTCACTGGCTGTAATAAGTACAGACAGAACAGGGTTAGCTGAGTCCCATCATCATACTGAAATTATGGTTCAATTACAAAGCCATCTCCTCCTGCTAAAATCCCTGTGACACACATAGCAAAAAGGCAAGTTTCAGTCTGCCTCCAGAGATCTGCAAAGCACAGCGAAGCCAGTTACGACCATGCTGTCCGTGATGACACACAGCAGATCTACAACACCGTTACTGAAGCTCCTGATTCTGATCATAGTGATTTACATAAGAGGTTTTAAGATTATTCTATTCTATGTCATGTCATTCCTTTTGCATGCAGGTATTTGGTCATAAAACAAAGACATATAGTGACAATTTGACCTAATGACGGCACTAGATGAAAAGTCGATCAAAGTTTGGTACAGACATCTGTACCATATTTCATGGCAATGCATCCCGTCGTTGTCGAGATATTTCAATAACAACCAAAAATGTAAACGTCGCGGTGACACTCAACGTATTCTCATGTATGATATTGTATGAAAAGTTATTCCTCATTTTTCGTGCGTTCTCCTACAAATGTCTAGCAACACGTGTCAATTTCCACACGACATGCATACAGTCTTTTTCAAAATAAACTTCCACCTTCAAAGGAAAAATCTTAGGTAGGTTTAGGCAACAAAACTACTTGGTACGGTTTAGGAAAAGATCATGGTTTGGGGTTTAAATAATTACAGAAGTGGCGTTACTTAAGTACGAAAGTTACGTGACAAATAAATCAAAGCTGACTTCTGGTTTCACACGGGACACAAACACCGTTCTGAAAGTCCGGTGTTTTTTGACCCAACCATCCACCCCGACCTGTATCAGCCTGTGCCACTAAGGGAAGAGTCAGGGGTCAAGTCTTTAGAAAATACTGCCTGGGAACGATGAATGTCTGTACAAAATTGTTTGTGTCAGTTCATTGAGTAGATGTTGAATAAGTGAATAAGTGAAAAGTTTAACCTGCTGGTGGCACAAGAAGTAAAGAACAAAGATCACCAAAGTCATTAGCATTTATCTTCTAGGGACCTTGCATATCTGTAGCAAACTTCATGACAATCTGCCCAATAGTTGTCAAAATTGATTTCACTCTGAACCAGTGGCGTGGGTAGAAATCACAGCGTGGGTGGGCAAAGAGAAAATCAGGTGGACCTAGCCCGTACATCACCAATCAGCTACTGAAAAGCATATGTTAACCAAAATAGGCCATTAGAACTATACTTGCCTGAATGCACCACAGTTTAATCATACAAGCTGCAGGCCTATACATCATCAGAGGTAGCGTTATGTTACAGGCACCAACAAGATGAACATTAACAGCATTTATTGGCCGGGCACTGCGGCCACATATTCACACACACACACAGCTGACAGACGCAACAGCATCATTAAGCAAGCATCAATAAACATGCCCAGCAATATTAAAAAATTACACTTAAACATAGCCATAAACCACACACACACGCACACAGATGGCAGACACAGCAACATCAGCATTAAATCCAATTGTACACCCAACTAAATCTATACACAATAAACAATAACATTGTAATAGGCCACTACAGTAAAAAAAAATAAAATAAGCGTACTTTTGATGATTCCAGCCAGAGACGACGGGGCTTGGTGTTGAACACTGAAAAGGAGAGCAGGGACAAAGAGTTCAGTCTGATATGATGCCCTGATGCCATTTTTATCAGACTGACAGTTGGAAAGAGTCCTTCATTAGTACATCTTGTTAAATACATGCACTAGAAACTGGCTCAGGAGAAGACCTTGGTTGAGACTGATGGCTAAACTTGAGCTGAATTCTCTTCCTCCTGCTCCTAACGACGTCTTTGTTTGCTTTGTTTCGCCATTATTTTTGATCTTAACCTACATTAAAAGCAGCTAGCGGAAAGTAGGCTTCTGCTCCTCAATGCACCGGTGTTTCGGTTTAATGAGTGACTGTGTTATCTAGTGACTTTCAACCAAATGCATCCGCGTTCTCGTAGTAACTTATGTCTAATAGTTGACATAGATAATAAACACAGAGCCATTTCTATTCAGAATTGATAAAGTAAAATTCAAGGCTTTCAACAGCTGCCGTCACTACGAGCAACCACGACGCATTCGGCTGAGAGACACCAGTTAACATGGTCACTTGTTAAAGTGAAACACTGGCTGTACTCTGAGTGAAAAGGAGAAGGGCTGCTCGCAATCTAACATTTGCGAAATGCACCGCAACTCAAAAAAAAGGTAAAAAAGATAGCCTAAACTAGAAGCAAGAATTGTTTTATTTTCAATGTCAGATATTTGAAACAGCTTCATTGACTGCTATTCACTGGATGATCCAGCAAAAAAGGAAACCTTCTGATTGGGTGCACCGAAGTCAGAGGATTCATTTTCTGGGGACCAGAAATGTCTGCACAAACATTCATGGCAATCCATCTAATTTTTATTGAGATATTTTATACAAAAAAGTGAATAAACTATGACCTCCAAGAAGAACAGAATATGACAATACAAAACCTCATCTCTGAAAAGTTTTTACTTTTACTTTCTTTCCAATCACTTGTTGTGAGTCATCTCTTGTCTTATCTGTTCTCTCTCTACTAAAAACTGAGTTCTATGTTCAATGGCTTTAAAAAATGTCTGCCTTTAAAAATGAGTCATTTTTCTTTTCTGTTTTCACCAAAAGCATAAAATACTTTGTTGCAGCCTCATATTTTAAAAAGTAATATTTTCTTCAGGAGGCCACATTGACGTGGATTTCTTACCAGCCAGTGTACGGTGATGTTTCAAATCCTTTCTGCAGGTGTTTTTTTTTGTTTTTCACACATTTTTCTCTAAGCTCTTACTGAACACTCTTTATCATGACTGATATTATTCCGTTATCCTTATCCTCGAGGATAACGGGATATGTGTTTACATCTGCCATCAGCTTTGACACCAGCATTGCTTTCTGACGGGTGTCTGTATCGTGATCCTGAAGGCTTAGTATATTTTGCTGCTGAGCTCAATGTGAGTTTCTCTGGATGAGTGCCATCTACATCTAAAAATGTTCAGCTCACTGTGCAGACATCCAACATGCCTGAGCACCTCAGTGATGGCACCAAATCAGAGACAATACAGATGGTCATGATTGCAACTCACCTAGTAGTTACTTATGACAGCTGGATAAAAAAAATCAAATACTTTTGAGAGCTGAATGTGTATGGTGTTGTGATATTTTGTTATTTTGATTTGCCCTGTTTGGTTGTGATGAAGCTTCTCTTGCGCTGTTACATACTGTAAAGCAGACTCTGTTTGGTATGTTAGTAGCAAAGAGGATAATTCTCATAGTTTAGAAGGCTACCAGCGCTCCTTGTTTCTCCAGATGGTTTAGGGAGTTAGTCTCAGGGATACGGCTTGAGAGGCTTTGAAGCAACACACGTGGTTTTCAGAAAAAAAATTGAGAATACTTGGGGCCCAATTATTATTATTATAGTCCCTACTGCTGGATACCCAGTTGGGAAAATGATGTAGGCTGAAACATCATAGTATTTATCTCTGTTCAGTCCAGCTTTTTGTTGATGTTTTTGTCTTTTTAATTAATTTTTTTGTACTGTCTTTGAATCAGGGTTGTGTATGTTTGTAAATTTGTTTGTAGAAGTTACATTTTTTATGTGATGAGAATGAAATATAATTAGAAAATAAATAAATAAATAACTTTTAACTAATTATTTGAATTTGTTTATCCATTGCTTTTGGTTAGCCAATTCAATAGTTTATAAATTAGAACTGAACACCGTTAATGTTTGCTAACTATTTAAGTTTGTAAATTACTGTACTAAAAAGATTTTCAGATTGTAAAGCCCCTTGAGGCAAATTTGTGATTTGTGATATTGGGCTATAAAAAATAAATACATTTTGATTTCTCTGCTCGTTTACTAACTTGTCTTCAGTCACGAACGATCGCAACTCGTGGCTTTAATGTGTTACTACTGACTCAGGTTAGTTGGAGGTGTGTATTATGCATTTAGCTTGCAGCTGGTAGCTTACTGGTTATTGTGACACTAAATTTACAAAAGATCAGCATCACACAAATGTATAAACCTAACCTAAATACAATTACATGAATAGATTAAAAAAAAAAAAAAAAAAAAGATTTTTTCTATTTTCTATTTTTTTTTTGCCTTCCATACCCCCTCATAACTTCAGAAGTACCCCTGGATGTGAATCACTGCGTTGTAGGGTGCACTGTTCTCAGACGTAATTTATGCATTTAGTTTGAATTTTGACTAATGAGTCAGTTTGTGTTTGTTTGCCCACAAGGATGCTGTGTAGGTGTTTGATTCCCATCATCTCGAAAAAGTCCATCTGTGAGTTGATCTGTTCAATTATTTATTATGGTGTTTGGTACACTGTGCAACAACAGAGCAGACATAACAGAAGACACAAATACGCCCACATATTAATGCAAATAAGAAGTAAGTTAGTGAGTTTTGCAGCAGTCGTAACTGTTTCACACACACACAGGGCTGGCTCTAACCCTTTTGGTGCCCTATAGGCGAAATTCGGATTTGGAGCCCCACTCAGGGTTAAGGTTAGCGTTCAAGCCCCCGGAACCCTAATCCTGAACCGCAACACACATCAGACATCACAATGGTTTTAAGACAACAATTAAGATTTGTATATTCATAAATAACTGTATTTATTATAATATAAATAAACAATTGGTCCCTGATATTGTTGTCGTAAAAGTGTTTAGTTGTTTTCACAATAAGAGTTACAGGAGTGAAAAGTGTATTTCTTTCTTTATTTCTATGTTCATTTATAACTCAGTGCAGAAACTGAGGAAGGGTGCCCACCAGCATTTTTAAAAACATTTTTTAGAGGGCGACCAACGCCTCCCCAGAAAGTGGTGCCCTATAGGCGACCGCCTATATGGCCTATGCCTTAAGCCGGCCCTGCACACACATACAGTATATGGTGCTTACATTGCAGCTTTACTTTCTACCTTCCATTTATCTCATGCTTGTGATTGCAAAACATATGCAAGATGAATGGATTCAAAATCCCTTCCCACACCCTCAGTTGAGACATATTTTAGTGGAGCTTAGACAAATCCCTTTGTGTCTGGAGATTAAATTTCGGGCTTCTATCATCCTCACTCAGGTACAAAACTTTTGGCATTAGATTATCAAGCAGCTCAGCAGCAATGACGAAGGTCTGCTACCTGAATACTTTAGAAAAACAAGGTCAAGCACATGCTACTTTGTATTCATTCAGGCCAAACACAGATTGTGGTCCTCTTGTCCTCTGTGAGGGTACTTATGCCAGAGCCCCAGCTGTATGTTGTCTAAAACCCCTCCGGGTGACATGATGGTCAGGGCTGGCCTAAATGGTTTTCTCTCTCTTTGCAGCAGATGGATTGAACAGCAAGAAGATGATAAACAGGCTGAAATGATGGATGCGAGATGGGGGAAGATCTTTCAATCAATCTGTCATCCGCAGTTCCCCTCTCTTCCGGAGGAAGCGGGACTGATGACATGGTCGATACAGGCAGGCTTTTGTCACTGGGACATGTGTGTGTGTCTGTGTGCTTTAATGCCTGCATGTGGTGCGCAGTACCTGCTGGTGTCAGAGGGTGGTGCAGGAATAGGAAGGGTATAAATTTGTTTGTTTTTGTTTGTTTGTTGTTGAGGTGTGTGGGTGTGCGTGTGTTCGAATGTGTTGTGCTGAAGTTAAGTGGGCAAACTGTCACCATCTGCTGCCTGGAAATACCCGCTGACATTACACATCAGACAATATAAATGCTCACTTCAGCGGTAGGCTCAGTGGGAGCAGCTCTTCTCTAATCTAAAACATGTGTGCTATGCAAGTGTTTGCATGTTTGATCTTATTTATTTAAATTCCCCTTACAACAAGATCACCTCCCCAAAGACTCTTAAGATTCTATTAAAGGGAAAAACGACACTTTGAAAGTTTTTTTTTATTTTTATTTAATAGGGCTTTTTAACATAAAATATTTTGATATGTCACAGTGGGAACAACAAAGGTGTACATAATAAAATGAATGATGCCTGAACTCTGTTTAGCTGCTTCAGTTTCAGGGTGCTGGTATTGTATTGCCATTACCGACCGAGACACTTGAATAGAACAGAGCCATGTTAATGTTATTAGTGACACCCGTGCTTTTCATACTATAACAAATCAAAATGTCTGCTGTAAAAATGTCAGTCCTAATGTAAAGACTGTTCTGAGAGTAAATTGAGATGAAACCAGAGATCCTGCTCTATATTGGTCGGTTGTAAAATGACAGTCAGAACATTTTGATAAGCACTCCTTCAAGCAAATACTCCTACTTTGTGAATATGGCTCCAGATTTATGGAACAATAATCAGAAACAGCTCCAGTATCTATACAGGAATTGTCAAATTAAGTGGTGTGTCCCTTTAAGTCAAAAGCATAAAGGAAGAAAAACAATATTTGGCTTTTCATAAATTACCAGAAGGCAAACCTACAGTAGGGATCCCTGATGTGAATCATACCTGATGGATCCGTATACTGTATATTCTTAATCCCT
Source organism: Sebastiscus albofasciatus (assembly GCA_916701655.1). Taxonomy (NCBI): domain Eukaryota; kingdom Metazoa; phylum Chordata; class Actinopteri; order Perciformes; family Sebastidae; genus Sebastiscus; species Sebastiscus albofasciatus. The sequence continues at coordinate 142,545 of CAKAOI010049468.1, forward strand.
ACTGTAGCTCGTAAGCAGTCTGGGAGAAATTGTCAAGTTCATCTCAAGCAGCAGGAATCCAGGGTCAGAACGCTGCTGGGAGGAGAGCCGGAGAGCAACATTGATTAGCAACATTATCACCTTTATTCCTACTGATTCAGTGCACACACATACAAATACACTAAGGCATCCAAGGTTATTGCAGGTTTGTTTCGGTTCAATATTGGCTGCTGCACGCAGAGCGCACAATGAATTTCTCAAGGCCTTGGATTTCCCACTCAAAAAACAAGAGTTTTTTTTTTTTCTTTCCAAGCGAGCAAGGCACTATTGCTTTGTGAGTTATGAGAATCTGAAGGACTCTCTTGTTCTCCTCAAAGCCAGGTTCATCTCCGCTGTTCCAGCTAATAAACTTCTTACAGTGAAATACAGCTCCTAAAAAAGCAGAGGAATTGATTGTCTCTCTCTGAGGCAATCAATTCTCCTAAAATATCTCATTTGGATGCAGCGCTTATTGAATCTTTTTCTTTTGTTATCCTGCTGTTTTGCTGATGTTTTCTACTTGGCAATTATGACCTCATCACATCTTTCAGCACAAAAAGTAAACACACACACACATACACACACACAAAATAAAATTACAGTGGTATTATCTATTTTTGTCTCTTTAAAAATTTTGAAATCAACACAAAGAAGAGCTCCTTTTCACCAGGAAGTAGGTTGGCAATGACAGTTTTGGCAAAGTCGAACAATTGCTGAGGTAAAATGCAAGAAACAACAAAAAAAAAAGTCCAGGCTTTGTGCTATCTAGAGGCAAATGTGGTAATGTAATGGTTGTGTCCAATACATTAGCAACATTTAAAGAAGTCTATTAACCATTTTCCAAAAATAATTACAGTTTGACATTTTGAAAACACGCTTATCTGCTTTCTTGCAGCGCATTATATAAAATCAAATAAACATATTTCCCAAAATGTCAAACTATTGCTTGAACACTGAGAGCTGTTTTATCTTTAGTGAACCTGACAACAACATACATACGACCGAGTATTAGGGCCACATTGAGGGGGGAAAAAAATCAAAGATTTCAATAATAAATTCATAATATTACGAGAAAAAAGTCGTAATTTAATGAGAATAAAGTCATACTATTTAAAAAAAAATCATAATATTAAGAGAACAAGTGTCACGCTGCTGTATTTCCCCTCTAAGATAACACATAAAAGTACTACTTTATAATATTTTGACTTTCTTCTCATAATATTACGATTTTTTTCTCGTAAAGTTATTCTCGTAATAATATGAATTTATTCTTATAATATTACAGATTTTTTCCCGTAAAGTTCTGACTTTATTCTCGTAATAATATGATTTTATTCTCATAATATTCAGATTTTTTTTATTGAAATAGTATGACTATATTCCCGGAATAATATGACTTTATTCCCAGAATACTATGACATTTTTTCTCATAAATTTCTGAATTTATTCTTGTAATATTACGACTTGTTTTCTTGAAATAGTATGACTTTATTCTTGTAATAATATGACTTTATTCTCATAATATTATGATATGTTTCTCGTATAGGTATGACTTTATTCTTGTAATAATATGACTTTTTTTCTTGAAATAGTATGACTTTATTCTTATAAAATTCCGACTTTTTTCTCTTAATATTCTGATTTTATTCTCGAAATCTGAGATATATTTTTACCCTCAATGTGGCTCTAATATTTCATCGTACATACTGTACATGAGCCACTTTATTGGGAAAATGCAGCCTATAACTTCTTCTAACTTCTTCTGTTGAGTTACATTTATCAATACTGAAAGCAGAGGAAAACATAAAACAGTATATGTATGGGTGCACTGGTGATGTTGTAGAACATGCAGGTTTTTGTCACTTGAGAAAATCTTATTTTTTAATTGGGTTTACTTCATAAAATACTTCTTAAACGTGAGTTCAGGCTGAGTTCATGATTTCTTCAGGCTCATGCACAGTCAAAAATTTGGATCCTGATCAAGGCTCTAAACTATTCTCCTTTTCAGGGCTGCCCATTCAGCTCCATCATCTCATATCCAGCGTGTTATTACTCAAGCTGATTTGCTTTGTATTAGCAGTATCATTGTTTGCCTGCATGTCAGCCGCATTTGTGGGCTGTTGTGGCACCTGAGCCAGAAGGCAGAGCGATGTGATTAATGCTCGCAGGACAGAGTACTGTAGATAATAAATAAACAAACCAGGACCGGCCTATTCGCTGTTCGAGGAAGCGGCGGCAGCCTCCTGCCATCTGTTGTGGAAACAACTTTGCTGCTGCATGTTTGTTGGCATCAATGTGACAGCAGGATCTGTAAAGAAGAGAAGTAGAGATAGTTTGTGTATGAATATGCGCATCCTTTATGTCATACACAACTGTTTTTGTATATACAGTATGTCAGTGACCCTGGGTGATTGTGTGATGCACAGATGTGCTGCATCCCAGCTATGAGTCAGGCAGAACATAAAGGATATTCATGAATGATCTTAACACGATCAATGTTACAGGACATTTCCTACAAAAACAATTTCAAGGAGCTCCTTTAGTTTGTTTTTGTTTATTTTACATGTTTTGTACTCGTCCCTTATTGATTATGTATGAGCCAAAAGGCTGCACAGATTTAAAGGGAGAGCTTTACAGAATGTAAAAGGTTGGACAGACAATGCCACCTGGTGGTTTATAATGAACACGACTGTCACTATTACTCTTTACTTACCATAAGTAGGCTTCAGGAGGTCTTCAGAGATATTAGAAATAAGATAACCCTTTTCTTCCCTCACTAGAAGTAGTTAAATATTAAGGACTGTTATGCTCCCCCTTCTCCTGATCATGCTGATCCTGTCTCATGCCTAATCTTGGTCTGTGTTTCTTCTCTTCAGGTGTGGCTGCCTTGTTTAGTTCTTTATCTTTTCTGGTGAGTCCAGTGGTCTAGTTTTTGGTGTTTTGTTTCTATTTGTCAGGGTTTAGATGGGATTATGTTGTTCAGGGGTAGAGGGAAGCACCCGGTTCCGCCGGCTCTGTGAGAGCTGGGCTGAGGTGGCTTCCCCTCTTTTGTTCCTTTTTGCCGGCTCACCAGTTTAGTTTTGGGGAAAACTTTAGGGGTTAGTTTGTTTTTTTACTTGACTTAGCTCTTTGGTTAATTATTGGTCAACTATTTGTGTGTTGCACTTAAATAAAAACTTGTTTTTTTTAAAAAAAAAACCTCTTGATTCGTGTGATTATGCTCGACCTCGTCAACAAGCTTTTCTCGAGGCCATAACATATTTTGGGGGCTCGTCCGGGATAGCTGCTAACCAACAGCTAGCTGGTCATTGCTAAACTTTCGCGAGATTCGCTGCCCGACGTCCTATCAAGGTCAATGCCTAACTCTTACATTTCGCGAGAGTTTGTGGGTTACCTCCTTGACACGACCAAAATCCTGGCTATAAGGCCTAAAGCACAATAATATGATGTGGAAGATTGAGCCTGATGAGCTACAACATCACTCGTGACTGTTTGAGTCATTTTAATGTAATGGGTGACGATGCTAGCTTGACAAGCTTCTAATGAAACAAATTATATAGGCAACAGTAGCAGACATGTTCTCACAGTGGACATTTTGACTTGTCTGACACCAATGTTACTATTAACATGAATACTGGCTGTGTTCAGTTCAGATGGGCCGGTTTCCACAGCTCTGGTATTGTGCCTGCTGGCAGAGCTTTTGGAGACCCCTAAATGAAATGTTGCCATCATTAATGTTATTAGGTTCACTTAACACGCCTAGGAAGATGTTTAGAAAAAATAGTGTCTCTGTAATGTTATGCTTTACTGTTCCACTGGAGACTTTTCCATCTAAAAACAGCAGGAAAAACACACCAATAAAATAAATGAATTCCAAAGACGTACCATGTTGTATTTCTACTGCAACGACTACTAGGACTGGGTGGCTGTTGTAATTCTTATCCCAATGGGGCTTTTTCACAGCAGGCATTTTGACTCATCATAGTAGGAAAAACATTGAGTTTCACTAATAACACTTAACGACTGCTCTGCTAATTGAAGCCCCTAGTAAGCTATCGTTAATTTAATTACAATATTTACACCTGTGTGTTTCCTACTGGGACGCAGATACCGTTTTTGAGAGCAATGTTACGACAACGTAACCATGCTGTTTAAAAGACGGAAACATGAACCAAACATTTTTAAAAATACTTTATTTAAAAAGGGAATCTTGAGCATTAATATCTCACTCCCCCTACCACCGATGTTTACTGTTTATGTGCCATGAAATAAAAGCTGGCCTGGAAGCTGTCTCTCCACACATAATGCAGATCTCATGTATCACAAAAAAAAAGATGATGCATATTGCAACAAATTAATACACGATTGTTAGGCAAAAAATATTTTTGTGAACATCATGCAGAGAATTTCCTAATTCAGACATCACAGGCAGTCCTATTAACAGTATGGTTTACACATAACATACCATTACATCACATTTTTTTGCAGTATACATTGGTGTTAGCTACAGCTATAAAGTTACTTTCTCTTACATACCCGCACACACTTAATACTTTTAAAGTTGCACATTTACACACTCGCACACACACACACACACGCACAGATACACAAAAACAGATGAGATTTGGTCCCTAACAACCAGTTGATCAGAGGGCTGCCATCACTAGCCATTATCCATGAGAACCAGGAAGTATTCAGTACCAAACTTGAAAAAATGTTATGGGTCAGAGTTAATATTTCATTTAGTTTTCTTTGGGATTATGGAGTTTACTTTACACACATCTACAATAAAAAATAAAAACGGAATATATTTGCTGTTACAATTAGAATGCAATCTTGGTTTAAAGACCGCCACGTTTTTCCTCAAACGTCCACAAATTATAGGGATTGTTCTCCGGACTATGACTTGTTTTGTTTCTTTGTCGCCCTCTAAATGGAGACATTTTTGCTGAACAATTTAATCCCATTCCACAGAGCTGGCTTATTCCGTGAAATATAAAAATCAATGAATAACTCCCCTCAGTCGTAACACCACAGGCAATTTTCATACAAACACATTCTCACATGAAAATCGACACCGTCTGGTGTCAGACATAAAAACACATTCATTTATAGTATATTACATATTTATAATGTGAGGGTAACTATTTTTTTTTACCATACAGAGAAAACATCTTGCCATCAAAAAGATTAACAATTGCACATAATGATTGGCTAAAATATTTCAGTGACACATTAAAAATGGCATTTGCTATTAAAAAATAGATCAACATTTGAACAAAATTGTACATTTGCTTTTCTTTATATCCTTTACAAAATGAGGACATTGTTTTCTTTTAAATGTAAGAAAAGCTGCTGGGAACATAAAAAAAAACAACAAAAAAAAAAAAACAGGCAGATTTTGTGTACAGAAAGATGTGTTTTAAAACAGACTCTTGCTTTTCTTCAGATTCTTTTGCTTCCAGTTTGGCAGAGCGTTGAACTCGACTCGACTCATCTCAAGAAGTGTCTAGAAAAGTAAGAGGACGACAATTGTTAATAATAAATATGTGACAACAGGGGGCCAAGTGCTATAATATAAAATGTTTTCAGTTAAAAGTGTTTAGGACTGTGGTTGCGTCCGAAATTCCATACTAACATGCAATTTAGTACGCTAAAACACTTAGACGGCTTTGTTAAATACTTGATTCTGATTGGTCAATTACATCATTCTATGGTCTGTTATTTCTTTATAGCAGACGTTATGTTATGTATAACAGAATGTTAGTAAGTCCGAAACCTTAGTATGAAACCAATAGTACCTGAATTACATTTACTATTACATTTACTTACATTTACTATTTTTGGTGAAATATTACAGTATATAAAGGCTGAAACTACGCCGGCATATCCCACAATGCAATGCGGCATTGACAACAACGTTCATAACAGACGTTGACACGCAGCTCTGTAACATCAATAACACGTAAGTATAAGATTTCACTTTGCTAGGCGTGATATATATTTTAAATTAGTTTAGACTTTGATTCTCACAAATTGTTGTATTGGTCAAATGAGGTTGGGACAGGTTACTACGGTTACACGTCTCCAACCTGCAAAAAGGTCTCAGGAAGTGACGACGTAAATTACTGCTCAGAGCGTCAGAAAAGATACATACTGTTTATTCACTCAAAAGTATGTTGAACGATAATACACATATAGGATATGTGTAGTGCATAGTATGTGATTTCGGACGTAGCCCTTATCTCTCAGCATCCATGAAATGTTTGGCACTTTTGATGTATATTTGCTGTAAGATGCATGTATGCAGATGCATATATGCTCGATACAAACACGTATGGCTGTCTGGTCAAACAATTTTCATTATTATTTATTTTATTTTTTGCTTTAATGACCCTGGCGCATGCTTAAAAATTTGTCTTACACTTGGACTCTCACACAGTAGAAAAAATTAACTGAAATGCAATAATCTGACCTAAACAATGCATAAACTTTAAGCTTTACGATCCTATCTGAGAGCAGCTGAGTGGCCTACCTTGAAGTCCTGGTCGGACAGGTAATCCTCCAGGCGTAGAGGGTCCACTCCCTCTGGCAGCGGTTTCCTGGTCAGCTCTTCGATGGAGTACTGCTGCTTACTGAGCTGAGACAGCGCCTCCTTTACTAACATCACCTTGTTCTTGGAGCCCTCGGCCTGCGTACACAGATCATTTACAGTAGGTAAACATATGCAAAACTGAACTACTGTTGTTTCCATTCTTCAATTCAATACTTTGAGGTGATTATACACGAAAGAAAACATACATATTAATATTATATTCCATTTCTGCCAATAGATCCCCCTAAATGCTGCTTATACACTGTTCCTTTAAACTTTACATTCATTTTATTTTCATTTACAAACTCTGTTGTGCTCTGTTTCACTGTTGTCTGTGGAATTTCTACTCTGCACTTTTTTTCTCTTCGCTCTTCACTCTTCACTTTACAATGAACATGATTGTGCATGCCAGCTTTAAATAGACACGTCTGGGGTATGAGGCACCTTATCTGAACAGATCTGGTTGAGTGAGATGATTTGGATTCTTTCTGGTTCAACTACATGGAGCGCAGCAGTCTCCTGTCTAAGCTGTGACACTGGGACAGCTCTCCTAACCCCAACACAGACTTATATAGTATAGTAAGAACTGAGACATCACAATGACTACGTATACATGCTCACTAATATTCCACTATTATTTAAAATATGACAATATTCTGAATTTGATACGAGTAAACAGCTTATTCTGTTTGAATATGTTATGTTTCTTAATCAGGTTTTTGGGTATGTGCAAATATCACAATGTTGGCCTTTTCAAGAAGGTGGTTGAAGGAATGAAAGAGGGAGGCTGTGTTCGCACGGTCGGACATGTCCACCACCGGTTACGTTAATCAGAGTATGCACAGCTGCATGTAAATGTGAATATTTATGGAATATTCTTTTTCATTAGCCATGTAAACAGCTTAGTAGGAATATTGTCTTTTTTGGAATAAGGGCAAAAAACTAAACATTAAGTATCCCACCTTTGAAGGGATACTGGTGTCCTTCTCCCAGAATGGGAAGATGTTGGTGAAGGTGAGAGGTTCACAGCCTGCTAGGATCAGATATGCCAGAGGGGGGCGCCGAGGGTTCTTCTCTGTAAATCATACAACAGTGTAGAAGATGTGTAAAACATGCTATTGAGTTCAGCTCCAAATTGTCTCCTGTATGGGGACAAGTAACTTGTGCTCAATACTGATGGCATACAGTTGTCGTCTGTGAACTCTGACCTTTGCAGTACTGCAGCACGGTCTCCATGGCACACTTCCTCTCGTTGTTCCAGCGCATCTTTGCAGAGCCGGTGCACTCTGTGTCTTCAGGCTGCCAGCCCTGCCACAGGTACACCTCCATACGGTTATCCAGCAGGAACAAGGCTGGAGAAGGAAGACGACAGAGTAAATACATGTATATCATCCAGTAGCACTGAGAGGTAATATAGTCCAGACAGTAACAATAAAACATATCCATCAACAGAAAAGCCTGTGAAAGAGTCTTTTAAAGCGTGTTATTGTTTAGTTTTCATTAGTCCAAGGTCCAAACAGGGAACAACGTGTAACTGAATGGTTTTGGAATTTGTGTGCTTCTTTGAGTGCACCCTAAATAAGAAACCTGCCAAGACTCTCTCTTTAATAAATATATCTGATTCAGAATAAGGGTGACTCTAAAAAAAACAAAACAGAACAAACACTGTTGGTCTGAAAAGTGAAGCCAAAGTGGAAGTGCCTTAAACTTGCATTCTTTCTAACAGCCAGCAGGGGGCGATGACTCTGGTTGCAAAAAGAAGTCAGATTGTATAGAAGTATAGAAAATGAGCCTACTTCTCACTTGATTTATTACCTCAGTAAACATTGTAAACATGAGTTTATGGTCTCAATCTCTAGTTTCAAGTCTTCTTCAATACAGCATGATGTTCATTTAGTAAATTATGGTCCCATTTGGAGGCAGATAGACCATAAAGCAGAGTATGCTTTAGGGCGTGGCCCCCTTGTGATTGACAGGCTTCGAAACGGCAGTCCACAAACCAATGGGTGACATCACAGTGACTACGTCCACTTCTTATATACAGTCTATGATCAAACTATGTGATTTACAGTACAGTCACTGATAACCAGCCTGACAAAGAGGAGTATTTTTTCAGTAAATAAGTACAGCTGTGGTAAATAGATTCCATTGTGTTTGTCTTCTTTGTCAGGCAAGGACCAAACATTTTACAGATACATTTCCTTTTGAGTATTGACTCCAACTGGCTGCTATTTAACATATTCTAAGATAACATCTCAGAAGTAGTTTTACATTGATTTATATTTCAGAAAGAATTTTAGCTTCACAGAAAGCATCAGACAAATAATAAACATATAATTCACTAAAATGTAACACTGCTACGGGTGTGTGTGTGGTACCTGGCTGGTGTGCGGAGTAGAGGTTCCCCTGCAGGAAGGGCATCGCCATGACTCCCTCTGTCACTCTGGCTGGATACAGCCGCTCCTCCCCTTCAAACACCCCGGAGCTGGCGCTCAGCCGGAACAGCCTGGGTGTGTAGTTGTATTTCCCTGGATCTGGAGACAACACACACACTTTGCATCAGCTCACACACTGAACACAAGCAGTCAATAAAGATCTTTCTCTCTATTTCTCCCTGATAGTTTGAAAAGTGGTTTCAAGTATGTGGATACGAGGACGCACCTTGCAGCATACAGTCGTAGGCCTTCTTGTCCTGCGTGCCCAGAGCCTTTGTGAACTCCGTGGGTTCAGATCCTTCCTCCACTTCCTCAACTTTCACGCTGCTGGTGCTGCTCAGACCCAACTCTGAGGGACACCTTGAAGACACAAACACAGAAGAATTGTCCACACATGTCCACCCACTAAATATCTATTTACCCCCCCGTGCCTATTCCTTCCTCACCTCTGGGTCAGTTTGTCCACAGCTCTTTTGGCCACCTGCCTGGCACCGACATGCGCTTTACAGCCGTGCCACAAGTAGAGAACGCCTTTCTGAGCGTTAAGAAGTACCAGGCTGGCGCGAGAGCGCAGACTGGCACGCTGGCAATCTACCTCCACCAGCGAGGCCTCCATCTCTGCCTCGCCACGGACACAGAACAACCTCCAGCCATCTGGAGAGGTCAACCAGACATGGTTAGAAGCGTTAATAATTCAGTGACATTGACATTAAAAAATAAAAAGTGTTCAACAAGTCCTCACTAAACATTAGGTAACAATGAGTATGATACAGTATTTTATACAGTAAACCAAAGCCTCTACATAAATTAGCAGTAATACAGAGCATCACTGAAAACAATAAACAATGGCAAATGTGTCTGAAATCACTCACTACTCACTGTTCGCAAAGTATCCCACAACGCATTGTGAAAAATAGTGAACAACGATGGTCACTAAACAGGCACTATATACCATCATGCTTTGCGCTGAGGGAAAGAATGGCAGAGTTGCAACGCAAAAATAATCTATTTAATCTCAGCAGAGCAGCGCATCACTGCTTTACTCCTTCCATTCTTACCTTTCACAATAAAAGCCCTAGATATATGTTGCATCACTGCTTACCAGGGATAACTTAAATTCACTCTGAGCATTTCACTAAGAGGCAAGTCAACAGTACAGTCACTGCCTAACTAACCTAACCACCGGCAGAGAAAATGACCAAAGTCTGAAAGTGTGTTTTCATTTTGCCGATGAGCTCACTGTATAGTCCTCTAAATAGAACTCCCTGGATAGCGAGTAGGGAGCAGTGAATGAGTGAGTGAAGGTTATTTCTTACTTGTGTTGTTGGCACTGTTTTCTCTACTGCCCTTGTGGATGATCAAACCTCCCTGGAAGAGCTGGAGGAAGCACGGAGGCTCTTTTCCCTCAGTCACCAACACCTGGATAACCAATCAGACACAAACAGATGAAGGAAGACACTTTGATCAATCCTACTTGAACACACGGCCATTCATGTGTTCATATTCAGTTAATAAATGGATAGATGAATGGATGAGACTTCTAATTGGGAAGTTTTATTGATTGTGTGTCTGTGATGGACTGATACCCACTTGTGAGCCCCTGTGGCTGCCCAGCTCCACCGTCATTAGAGCCGACGTTCCCTTCTCGCTGACGCTGGAGTGACTGCCTTGCCAGAAGAAACAAGCAGTCCTCTCTCTTCCAGGAGCGCCGGCACTCAGCTCCCCGGGTTTCTGTCGCTTCCCCACTGACAAAACGGGACAGAACAGAACCAGAGTGAACCCAGTGGATAAAATCAGGCTTCCACTTCTGGACAGAAAATGTGACACTAAAGCCTGTCTTCTTTCAAACCTTGTTAACTACGCTTAAATGTGTCAAATCTCATTGCTCTGAGCACAGATGTTTCAGTTGCACTCCATCACGACTAACTAAGTGAAGTCAGGCAGATCAATGCCATCAATCTTCTCCCAGGTCTTACTACTTTGTCATCAAATTCAAAACCTCCCATTCCACACGTCCACTGTTTATTCTCCGGGCTACCTCTGTGCCAAACACCATGACTCACCGAGTGTGGTGATAGAGTACTTCCAGCGGATGATGTAGGCGTCGCCCTCGTGCAGTTGGCCCAGGCTCTCTTTGGGCAGCTCCTCCTCTCCGTGCTCTTTGATGTGCCAGGCGTCTACGGCGACCGTAGACAGCTCTGCTTGTCTTCCGTCATCGGCCCTCACCATGCCGTGGCCCCGGTGGACGTTCACCCCCTCTAGAACTGTCTTAACCGGCTCCGGCTCATTGTCCAGCAGGGCCTTGGCGTCACACGGCTGCAGGTCCAGGTCGAATGAGGGGCGTTCAATGCAGTGGACCGGGCTCTGAGCACACAAAGACAAGGTTTTAGTAAGTTTTAAATGCGTTGCTTTGATGAGGATATTGATGTTTCTTCTTAATTCCTTTAAAACAGAACAAGAAAATAAGACAGACTCTCATACTACACGAACACAGAGTCACTGCTGAATTAAAACTGCAAACACCCTTAGTCTAATCTCATCTACCTTGACTTCCTCTGCTTGAGCTGCCTCCTCCTTCTTCCTCTCGGCCCAGTCCAGGAACTTCTCTTTGAACAGGGCCGTCTCATTGTGCTCTGACAGCCGACCAAACAGAGCCCAGCTGGGCCGACCCTCCCCCTGCCTGGAAGTCACACAAGGAAATCATTTAAAAAGCGTCTCCTATTGTGCAGCTGTACTGGCAAGATAAAACCACTAGGGGCTACAATAACACAACCAATAATTTGACAAACTTTGCCCCTCTCATGCCCACTTTACAGCAGATAAAACTACCAAAAAGTGCACGTTTACAATTGTGTTAACGGCTATAAACGGTGGTGGGATTAACACGCGATACTCACTGAGGCACTTCTGTATTCGTGCAGGAGGCATCTAAAGGGTTGACTCTGCAGCTGCTGTAGTCGTAGCTGCCGCCGTAAAGCTGTTTGCCCAGTTTCACAGCAACTTTTCTGTCACCCAAGGGCACGTCTTTCCCGTGCCACACGTACACTTCGCCGCCAAAATCAAACACTAACACCTGATGTGAGGTATTGGCAGCAGGGGGGAAAGGGAGAGAAGGTGGATTGCAGTTATTACAACATGTAAAGCAATAGAAATGTGCAGAAATGAACATTTCTAACAATTATATCATCCCTTTTCACACTTTCTATGCAGGTCCCAGATTTGTTTCAGGTGTAAAATTGTCAAAACCTCCCAGACATATGAGGTCATTCCTCTAGTAGCAGTGTTACCTCTTTAGAGTCGAGCAAGGAGACACTTGGGATGGAGGCCCAGGCCTCTTCATGAGGCACCAGTTTGTCTCCCTGGAGTCTGTACACCCCGATAGAGTCTAACACCCCGCTCTCATACAGCTCATCCTCCTCTGGCTCCCCTGCCCCTATAACACACACACACACACACACAGAACAAAGAGTAGAGCAAGTAAGAATGTGCGTCAGGGAGGGAGCAAGTGGTTAGACATAAAAATCCTTCAAATGCTGAGATGTTCTTAAAGGGATAGTTTGGATGTTTTGAAGTGGGCTTGTATGAGGTACTTCTCCATAGTCAGTGTATTATCTACAGTAGATGACGGCCGGCACGCCCCCAGTTTGGAGAAGCAGACAGGAGTTACAGCAGGGAAGCAAAGCAGTGTACTGCTGTGGACGGGGCCCGCCGCAAAACGTATTTTAGCCACCTAAAAGAAAGACTCACCTAAAAAAAAAATATCAAGTGTACTCTATATGTACTCTGTGTGTTATGAAATAGGCTACAGTTTATAGTCACTAGTCTTTGAACTCATTTTCACTAAAAAACACCCCAGTAACTCATTTTGTATGTACTGTATTAACCTCCGTTTGTGCTTGAGCTAAAAAAAAAACCCCGCTTGTGATGATGTTAGAGAGACGGAGATGATGTGTGTATATGAACCTCTGTATTGGGTATGTCCTCCCAGCAGGCTCCAGAACTCTTTGGCCCATCTGTTGTCAGTGTTGATTCCCTCCTCCAGCACCGTCACCTGGGAGGCCTTACACCCGAGGTCCCTCTTGGCCTGAACAAACGCTGCCATCTCCGACGCCTGGTCACACAAAGCATATTGTCACATCTGTATTCAGGTGTTAAACACCTTTCTAGACTGTTTCTTCATTCTGTGTGTGAAGTTCTCTACCTTAGCTTTCTCTATGACGTTGGCAAACTCTCCGCTCCACATATAGCAGTGCTTTGGCGTTATGAGAAGGAAGCAGTCGCCACTGTTTAGAGAGTGGGCTGTGGGCTCCACCAGGCGCACCTGGACGTGCCTCCGACCTACAGATGATGACAAAGCAGCTTATACTTCCGCATTTCAGTAGCCTTAATCTGAAACATAAATCACTGATATAGATCTGTAAATGAATATTATTTTTTATGGTTTATTGAACTTAACATGCTTAGGAAATAACACAAGAAACACACTTGAGATTGAGAGTTTCCCATTAACAGCACTTTTTAAGTGTTATATCATTAGCTTTTCATTATAAATGGTCATTATGAGTGATAGATCTCCGTACATCACCTCCATTCAACACATATCTATAGAAAACAAACACACAGTTCCTTCTCTTGTGTTTCTGACCTTTGATGCGAATGAGCATGAGCTTGTTGAAAGGCAGCGTGCTGTTGTTGGTCACAACATCGGTGGATTTCACGCTGCGCAGGTTGACCTTGCGGAAGTTCTCCTTGCTGGCGAGACCCGCCAAGGCCACGTCAGCCAGGTTTGTTTTGGAGTGTTTTGCCACTTTGGAGGGAGAGAAAAGGAAGAGGAGCAGCGACAATTAGAAATAAAAAACAGTTGAATTGACACAACTGATTATTACTATTCCCTCATCTAATCTGCCATCTTGCTAATTATAACATATACAGACCAGATTTTCATATTAACATTAACATGGATCATAAGAGATAGGAGATGATTTTTAATTTCTTCTCTCACGTGGGCTATACTAGAGAGCCTACACATAGCTGCGGTTCTCACTTCCTCTTCTTTATCATGTAACCTGTGAAAAGGTCACTGAGGTCAGACTAGTCCGTGCACCTATAAAGAGGAAATTAATATAGGAAATATGCAAACAGCAGACTGAAAAATGAAAACATATGACTATCAGGTAACTAACAAGTACAGCTGCTTGCACTTTCAGAACAGCTTCAGTCCTCAAGCACAGCTAATTGGTGTCCGGCTTCAACTTCTGCTTTCATGCAATGTGTTTACTGATAATAAACAACTTGAGCTGTGTTTTTGGAAGGGAACCTGTTATGTGGTCGATTTTGTTTGAATAGTGCTGGACAGGAGACAAAGTTCTTTGTTTGCAACGAACTGTAAACATGTAAGAAGCTGCCTGACAAATGTTTAACCACTGCAACGGTAGCTTTGGTGTCTTAAGAGTCCATGTGTATGAGCATGACACAACAAATAAATAACACACATGACCAACTACGTATCTACAGCAGGTTACTAAAGTGCATGTAAACAATTTTCCTGAGTAACCTGATGGGAAATTTAAGTTGTTTTAGATTTTGTATTATTTTGGCCATTATGAGATTCCATTCAAGTATCAAAATGGTAATCTCATTATTGCTTTTGCCTTTATGTTATTGTTAAAGTTTCAGACATCAGTAGAGCTCACTGCAACCTTCAGAAACCACTAAAGGGTCACAGGAATGTTGTACGTTTATCAGGAACAACACAACAACATATCGCATATCTAAAGCTGTTGAGCCATGTAAGAGTCTTAAGCCCAGTGGGAGGTGAGAACGTTAATAGCTCCAGAGCAGGTTTGAGCAGTCTTACTTCGCTCCACTTGGATCCTCTTTGTCTCCAATGAGGCGACGTTAAGCCTCTGCTCGGTGTAGACCTGGCGGATGTCGTTGCGGGCAGCCAGAGCCCGCAGAGGGTTCCTGGAGCCCTGGTTCCTTCTGGCTGGTCGTACTGCTCGCTTGTGTTCTGCTACGGCCGAGGTGAGCCTGAAGACATACGTACACAAGGCAGTGGTCATTTTTAATTCAAAGCAACCTGAGAATGACATTTCAGATAAAATAGGGTCAAAAATAATGTCGTTCATTATTGTTATGATTATTATATGAACTAACTTTGGTGTATTGGGCTGGATCTGGCTGAGGTCCTCCTCTGTCAGAACCATACTGGAGTCGTGCAGCGTCGACGGTGAGACAGATTTGTAGAAGTTACCGAACGTCTCGTCATCATCCAGGGTCATCACTTCTTTCTCCGTCTCTGCCGTCACCTCGACGGTGGATGTTTTGCTTTTGCTCACGCCTGACACACACACACACACCATGGCAGGAAACAGGAAGGATGGAAGGCGATAAAGTGATTCAGATGTATAAAATGTGTTGTATATCCTGTCCTGTGAGCTTGTAGAATCATGTGTAGGTGTATCTATAAAATGCTGTAATGTTCAATATACAATATCGCTACATGGCAGAAACAGAGAATTAAGATTGAAATTAAAAATGTGGAATGACAAATTTGTAAACATACATGTTCAATAAATCCTCCATAATAACACAATGTGTATTTAAATATCATCTTATGTGGAAAAACAGCAATAAAAAGAGGGATTGTACCTTTATTGTGGAGCTTGTCGAGGAAAGACTCGAGCTTGTCGAGCCTTTTATCTCCTTCCACCTTGACGTCAGTTCTACTGGAGATTTCTGTCAAGCAAAAACAAACACAGGCCTGATTAATCTTGGCTTAGTACACTCCGTGTTACAATACAATATACATTTTTGGCATTAATATGGTTTTAAAAAGGCATCAAATGCTATTAACATCACTACATCTGGACTTAGTAGCACCTTGTGACACACATGGCCAAAAGTTCAAGTGTCACTATACTTTCAATATCAACAACATCTGCTCTATTAACAGGCATATTAGGTCAATCACTTTATTGATTAACTGAATGACTGACACACATTGTAAGTAGAAGGGGGAATGTCTCCTACCTTCAAGCGGCTTCACAGGCGTGGCGTTACACTTCTTGAGAGGCGACTCTTCCTTTCCTGTCTCTGTCACAAGACCTGGAGGAAGACAAGGAGACAACAACAATCATTTTCATTATCGATCAATCTGTTGATTATTTTTCTTGATTCACTGTTTTGTCTAAAAATGTAGGAAAATAGTGGAAAAAGTCCATGATAGCATATTTAAATGTCTGGTTATGCAAAGTCTTAAGATATTCAGTTTACTTTCCAGTTTATGAGAAACACAAGCATCAAATTCTAATATTAGAGAAACTAAAAATGTATTTTAAAAAGGGCATTTTTCTTGAAAAATTACTAATTAATATTCTATTGATTGATTAATCGACTAATTAACTTATTGCAGCTCTAAAGGGAATCATTTCAAGGTCCCACATACAGTATCCAACAACCCTGATGATATCCTGTCTAATGTGCTTTGTGTAAGCCAGTGCCTGTGTATGGAGGATCAAATGTGACGCAGCAAAATTGCTATACGTGCTGTTATATGGGCTGCAATTATTGTTTGTCCATTTTCATAAAATCATATTGGTTAGTTAGTAGTTGAGCTACTTTATGTGAACTTTTTATTTGCATTTTTCTTAAAATGAAAAAAGACTAATCTAAGAGTAAGTAAGTAAGTAAGTAAGAGTAACTGTAAGTCTAAGACCTAAAAG
This sequence comes from Sebastiscus albofasciatus, assembly GCA_916701655.1. NCBI lineage: Eukaryota > Metazoa > Chordata > Actinopteri > Perciformes > Sebastidae > Sebastiscus > Sebastiscus albofasciatus. The sequence goes on from CAKAOI010049468.1 coordinate 159,317, forward strand.
ATGTATTCGTCACGTAGCAGCACGGAGAGTTTGCCAGATTGACTTGGCCTCTCACAACAGAACAATACGCATGCTCAACCGCGTGTCAAGCCACGCTGAGTAAACACACAGTGCAGTTTCACCTTTCTTGGCCATGCGTCCGGCCACAGTGAACTGGACCGAGTCGTTGGCTGCTCCTTTGCCTTTGTTCTTCCACTGCTCCTCCTTGTCTTTAAGGACCTTCATCCTGTCTGCCAGCGACGTCTTGGGCCCCAAATCTACACCGGATTTCTGTTGGAACATTTGTTGAAATACAACTTTAGATTTAGCTTTAAGATCTTTTTAAAAGGAACCAGAAATGAATGGGAATTATGAAAGATCCCATTACTTTCTAATTATTTCTTGCTGAGCGTAGCTTCTCCCAAAAACAACTACCTGCCAAAGTTCAAACTTTATTTTTACAACAAAAACAGTGAAGAATGTGGAGTCCTGACAATAAAACACCAACACTGTGCTGAGGCCATCCATCACCCACTATTCATTAGAGCTTTCCTTACGTGATTTACTCCTGCTGCCATTTTTGCACCTGAACTCCACCATTAAAAATGAATTAGCAGAGGTTTACTGGCCCCCCCGGTGCCACTGGACCCCGGGAGCTGTTTTAAAGTAATTAATGATACTCCACTCCTAAATATTGGAAGCGTTTTACGGCCCTGCCTGGATTTTTACTGCCTGACACCCCTAATTCCTTCGCTAATAATGAGCAAGTCACTGCGTGTAATGTACCATGAGTTGACTTCCTTTCTACAGTGAGTTACACACAGCATAGAGTCACAAATGCAGACCTATCTCCACACTATAACTGCACAGGAGAAACACATACAGGAAATAAAAGTCCTAGCAGATAAACAGCGTGACGAAATGTTATTTTCCTAACCTCCAGGCTGGGTGTGTAAGTTTGTACCAATCATAATCAAATGTGTTTCTGCATGGAAAAAAAAGAGAGGAAACCATATTTGACTTTAAATTGTGCTTTCGAATCATAATTTAAAGATGAATTGTCTATCCCCACACAAATAATTGTGTAATTCAATGTTTTACACAACAGCAGACTTCAGTATCTTTTAGCTCATCACTGTTCCAAACCTGCTGAAATTTGAATCTTAAATTAGTATTATTATGAATAGAGCCCTGTGACATACTGGCAATCTGCCCAGGATGTACTCTGCTTCTTGCCCAAAGAGTGCTGGGATAGTGTGACAATAACTCGTACTGATTATTGATTAAATAAACTCTGAACAAACGTCAGTACTACTGCTATTTTGAAAGGCTAATAAGTTATTTGAGTACCCGATTAAGCTTACAGCTTCCATCCAATATATTTTACTAAACTATTAATAAATTAGAAAAATCATGTATTCATTTTGTGAATCAACACAAACAATAGTAAGGCTGCAACTAACGATTGTTTTCATTATTTTCTCGACTAATCGACCAGTTGTTTGGTCTATAAAATGTCAGAAAATGGTGAAAAATGTCGATCAGTGTTTCCCAAAGCCCAAGATGACATTCTCAAATGTCTTGTTTTCTCCACAACTCAAAGATGTTCAGTTTACTGCCATAGAGGAGTAAAGAAACCAGAAAATATTCACTTTTAAGAAACTGGAATCAGAGAATTTTGATTTTTTTTTTTACGCAATGACTCAAACAAATCGATTATCAAAATAGTTGGCGATTAATATGATATTTGACAACTAATCGATTAGGTAATGCAGTAGTCACTACTGCATTACCTACATCTCTGAATTTTGAAAGGGTTCATGCAGATCTGAGTTAAACAGGCCAAAGAGACTCTGGGACTGGAAGGTCAAAAGTTTAATCCTCACAACACAACGGTCCTTATGTCCAACAATATAGGAGCTGGAAATGACACCGCCATATAACAAAAAAATCTAGTCAAATTTAAATAACAAGCCTGAGGAATCCTATGTGCTATTTGTGCTGAATCAATGTGACACATGCTACAACATATAAACAGCCATGTAGTCACAAAATGGAAAAACACCAGTTTCCCTCCAACAATCTTCCACTTTAACCATAACACACAGCACCCTTTCTCTCTCTGTCTCTCGCTCACAGTTTGTTTGCACTTTAATGTCAAACCTGTTGCAGTCAAATATTAGCCTGACCTGAGACAAAAGTTCAAAGAAGTACATTTAGTCACACCGGCGTGGACACAGAGACACTGGGGCTGAACATCAAAGTGAACTCTGGCTGATTTCATAACAGGAAAGAAATATACAATACGTCATCTGACACACTGAGATGTTGCTATCTGCATGTCGTTACACGAATAAAACACACTTTTGTACTACGGGACCAAAAAAAACCTGTTTCTTGTACCTTTAAACTACTGTTGCTCCTCATTGCTTGAACAATACATCGCATTACAGTCTCTTTGTGCACGCAAACTACAATACCTGTCATCTCACAAAAGCATTCTTCTCACACACGTACAGGCAGACAGAGCCCCTCCAGCTAGCAACCCATCTCTGGAGTCAATCAGAGAGGGGAAATACCTTGGCCTGAGAGGACCCCAGAGAGACGGGGAGGAGAGGAAAAGGGCCTGCCTGGGCCTCAAACAAACCCCCCACAGGAAACCATTTTTCACAGCCCTGCCTTACTGTACGGGGCATGCACCTCAGCCAAACCGCTGACACAAATATCGACCGACTGAAGGGCCAGCAAACCACACTCGTGTACCAACCGCAAGTGTGACGACAGCTCTGATTTCTCCGCTGTAATTCTCAGAGAGTGTGTGAGAAGTTGTCCAGGGCACAGGTAGAGAAATAAAGGCCAAAAAATGTTAAGTGATTACGTCCGTATGTATGTACACACACACTCACCTGAAAGGGGGCTGGGAAAGGTTGACAGGCAGGTGTCAAAGTCAAAGAAAGGGGTAGAGGCCGCAGGTGAGGACAGAGGGAAACTGGAGAGAAGGGTTAAAAGGAGGAGGAATAGTAGGAAGAGGAGAAAGGGAAAGGGAGGACGGAGGAGAAAGAGCATAGCAGGGCAACATTAGACTGCAACAGCTGGAGAGAGAGAGAGAGAGAGAGAGCAGGGTTTTAGCATGGAAGACTAAAGGAAGAGACATGGGTCATTTAAAGCCTGGTATAAAGTTTGGGGGATGGGAGAGAGAGGAAAAAGGGAAGTAGACAGTTTATAACTGCATGCAGAGCGGGCAAACACCATAAATAAACTGACAGCAATGCAGGGTATGAAAGTAGCCTCACGGTTTAGTTGTAATCAAGTGAAAATGTCTCCTTTCAATTAGGGCTGTCAAAGTCAATAATAACTTGTTCATGCAAATTCATTTTAACGGCACTAATTTCTTTAATGCATGAATGCAAACGATCTTCCGGAGGTTGTACCGCGCTCATGAAACTAGAAAACCTAAGGAATCGATTGGTACCAACCATGTCATTCTAGGTTTTCGTGAAGGAGGTTAAATAACGCTCCAAATTTTGGTGAGGAAAAACTGGCATGGCCATTTTCAAAGGGGTCCTTTGACCTCTGACCTCAAGATATGTGAATGAAAATGGGTTCTCTGGGTACCTACAAGTCTCCCCTTTACAGACATGCCCACTTTATGATAATCACATGCAGCTTTGGGGCAAGTCATAGTCAAGTCAGCACACTGACACACTGACAGCTGTTGTTGCCTGTTGGGCTTGAATTTGCCATGTTATGATTTGAGCATACTTTTTATGTTAAATGCAGTACCTGTGAGGGTTTCTGGACAATATTTGTCATTGTTTTGTGTTATTAATTAATTTCCAATACTAAATATATACATACATTTGCATAAAGCAAGCATTTGTCCACTCCCATGTTGATAAGATTATTAAATACTTGACAAATCTCCCTTTAAGGTGCATTTTGAACAGATAAAATAATGTGTGATACATTTGCGATTAATCACGATTAAATATTTTAATCAGTTGACAGCCCTACTTTCAATGCATTAAGCTGTGTTCTCAAATTGCCCATTTAAAGAGCCATCTTCAGTGGATTATCTCTAATACATATTCTGGGAATCAACACACCAGGGACAGTAAATCACCAGTCTTAATGGACTGAATCGAGACAGGTTTTGTATTCCAGTGATGACTCATTGGAGACCAGACATTTAGAAAATCCTTAGGGATTTGAAAGCAAACTGTAGATTTCAAAATACTCCTTTAATGTCTGTGTGGACAGCGTGCTTTATAATCTGTAATTTAATGTGACGTCGAAACTGAATTTCGGTTAACAAAGTAGCGGTTTTCTGTAAATTGATTAATGATTATTAGGATTAAGAATCATTATTCAATACAAGACAGGCCCTCTTTAAATCTAATTTACAACAAAGCCTCCTTTTTTTTTTTTTACAACACAGCCGTGGTGTAGAGAACAGCTTAGCGGGCTTAACAGGAAACATCTGGAGCTGATTGGAGATGACCATTGGTGTGTGTACCATGCATGTTACATTCCCCGGTCTCCCACATTTATCAACCAAAGAGCAACAACATCTGCTCCGGATTGGCAGATAAAATGACATGCCTAAACATGAAAACCTTTCCTCAAGAGACAAACGGAAATGTAACAAGAATAGCAAGGAAATGCCCCATAGCTAATGCCCACATGGCATCAATACCAATAATTTAGCCAAACCATGTATTATCTACATCACTGGTGTGTTTCCCAGAGCTCTACGATAGCAACAGGTTTCAGAACCATTCACAGGAAATAACCTCAGATAGAATTAAAGGAAGACATCAGCTCGGCCCTCTTTCGTGCGTGAGCGTTGAGGATGCAGCTTGTGTTGTCTTTTCATAATGAAGACAGACCGCACAAACAGAAAATGACATCAGCTTTCAGTATTTAATTGAATGGGGATTTGTTCAAATTACTGTGTGTCTGTGCTTAGTTATTAAGTGGCTTTTTCCAGACTACGAGTGGATTTATTCGAAGGTTAGCTCACCCTTGGATCCCGAAACTAGAAATCCCCCCAAGAGGATCATTGACCTGGACAGACATCAAGCCAAGAGATGCTCCGCTCCATATAAATAAACATGGCATCGCTTCAATCTTTGTGTCCGGTTGACTGTTTTGGGGATATCCACGTGGCAGTCGTAGGGTTTTTCCACTGATATAAACCCTGTTTCCACCGCAGGAACTTTCCCCCCGGATCTAGGAACCTTTTGAGGAGCTCGCTGCATTTCGACCACAGGGATCAGGATCTAAATTAAGTTTCTGCGACTTTTTACCCCCAAAAAGGGCCCTGGTTGAGGGGGTAGTACTACTAGAGTTTGCAGGGATGACGGTCAAACACACACACAGGCAGTGCCGCTGCTTCGATGGCTTCAGCTCGTGTACTGCTTCAATCATATACAAGAAAGTACTCTAGTATCGATTTAGGATCATTTCAGGACGAGGGGGAGAACATTTGTCTTTGTTTGATAACATTCAAAGTAAATTTAGGCTCTGCTGTCTCCTGAAAGACAGAGAGAAAGAGAGAGAGAGATGGCGAGGGCGAGTGGTAACATTACACTGAGCTGTAGGCTGCAGAGTGTGTTGCCCTCATGTCATGTCATGTTGCTTTTTTATACGTCAGCGGACTCATTTGCCTAATCTTTGCTGTGGAAATGCAGACAACAGTTGGGAAAAGGAACCACTGAGTTCCTTGAAACGTAGTTCCACGGACTAAAAGTCCTGGGAACTTTCGTTGGAAACGTGGCTCGTTCAATTCTTTACTTTCCATGGAATGGTTATCATGTTGTTATTTCACTTGAAATCTCAGCAAGGGTGGTCTTGTTTGTACAGGAGAACAGCATGTAGAAACATGCAAGCCCTTCTATCACCACTTCAAAATACGTCAGTTATCTAAGCATGTGTTAACCATTAAACCCTTGACGCCGACCTGGATGTTTATATCCATTTGAGAGACCTGAAGTCTATAAAGAGCACAATGTGGAGGACCAGAGGAAAGAGGAGAGTACAAAAACCAACAAAAGGAAGCAGGCATTAGCTTTGGAAGGTTTGCAGGTGTTTGGTCATGGTGTAGGATTTTATTTTCACAAGGGGAAGGGGCGTGTCTCTATTTCTCTTTGGGAGGCCAGCTAAGCCCTGGATCTCTGGGCTTTGGCGTCACCACTCCCAAATCTGCTGCCCCCCCCCTCGAGCCCTCCTAACCTCACACCCTTTTGGCAGCAACTCTGGGAAATGAGCTGATTCAGCAGAGGAAGAAATGTGTCCGCAGCCAAATCTTTCTTTCCCTGTAAACAAAGCCGAGGGGGAAGCCTCAACATGTGGCAGTATTTGCTCGTACCCACCTCAAAAAAACAATGCACTCCAACGCCAGTCTTGTAAAGCTGTTATTCATACTAACCAACTGGAAAGCCCCACCACACAAAGAAAGCTCAATAAGTAAAAACACACCTTTTTCATCCAGGATTTTTCAGCATCTTGGAGCTGACCGAAGCGATCAGCCAGTGATGTGTGGATCAGAGCGGATGGTTTGGACTTCGTCCGTCGATCCTTCTTCTCACTGTCACTAGTGAACTCTGACAGTCTGAAATAGGCAAAAGACACATTAGTTCTTTCCTCATTAAAATGCATTGACTAACCTACCTTTGCTATGCATTTTAGAAAGCCCTAACTTGAGCCTTAAAGGTACAGAGGGTAGGATTTGGCGATCTAGTGGTGTGGTTGCAGATTGCAACCAATTGAGTAGCCCTCCGCTCACTCCTCCCTTTCCAAGCCACTCTTAGTGAGTAACGTGAACCGCCGAATGCAAAACCGTGGCAAAACCGTGGCAATGCCGTTCGCCTCGCTCAGAGGCTGTCCTAACACTACTTCAGGAGCAACAGAAGTCAGACTGCGGCTGGCAGTACCACAGTTTTGCACTCTGCAGCTCACGTTACTGCAGTTTAACAAGCATGTCGGAGAACTATGGAGGCCTTCAGGTAACGTAAAAACACAAAAGTCTCTCTCTAGAGCCAGTGTTTGGTTTGTCCCTTCTGGGCTACTGTAGAAACATGGCGGAGCAACATGTCGGACTCTGAAGAGGACCGGCTCCCTATGTAGCTATAAAGCCTTCCTTCTAAGCTAACGAAAACACAATGATTCTTAGTTTCAGTTGATTATACACTAATGAAAACATAGTTATTAATATTATATTCCATTTCTGCTAATAGATCCCCCGAAATGTTACACACTGGTCCTTTAAGTCTGGGTACTAAAGATATCAAAAAGTTGTACTCCACAAATAAGACACAAATATGCACATTTAAGCCGTGTACTTTGTCATAATGCATGCTGTGTTTGTGTACATCCAATGACCTCTGTTTGATTAAGGAGCCCTGGCTTCCATCCAAACTGCTCTCCAGCTCCTCGATGTCCTCCGACACTATTGACGTCTTCTCCAGGCTCTCGTCGGGCGAGGGGCTCCGCATCTCCTCAAAGCTCCCTCCACTGCTGCTTCCCTCTCTCTGTTGTCCGTCGTTGCTGAAGCTCCCTCCGTCTGTGATGTCATCAATTAATGACTCATCTTCTCTGTCATTCTCTCCATTGACCTCTTCCTCTTCCTCTACCTCCTCTTCCTCTACCTCCTCCTCCTCTTCTTCTACCTCCTCCTCCTCCTCTATCTCCTCCTCTTCTATCTCCTCCTCCTCCATCTCCTCCATCTCCTCCATCTCCTCCTCGCTCTCAGGGTGGCTGAGGGTGACGCTGCTTTGTCGGGCCGGCGCGCAGTCCGGCGTCGAGCTCTCGCTGTGATCCGACTCCACGCTGGTGGAGCGGCATTTCTTTAGGATTCCCTTGATGCCCCGGGGCCCGGAGTCTTGCCGCTGCAGCGAGGCAAGCTGGCAGGGAGGAGAGGGAGGGGGAGAGGCGTCTCTGTTCTGGCTGAGGGGGAGAGCTCTGTCGGAGAGGAGACTGGAAGGCTGATGCAGAGAGGGAGAAAGAGAGAGAATTACTACCAGCCATAATATTTATAAGATCTGGAAATTAACGTTGCAAGACTACTTGGAGTGAATTCTATGGTCCTTGATTATGGCGTGTAACTCTCTCTGACCAGACCAACATTTTCCAATTTCAGCTCCTTTGCAGTTTCCACATTAACAGTGAAAAACACTTTTTTCTTTCTCTCTTTTTTAACATACACAGACACATACTCCTGTTCCATCTACTGCTATTTCTGCTTTCATTGACCTACTGCTGTTATCAAGAAAGTCTCAGTTAATACAAGGTCAGATGAGAAGAATGAGGGGGTCAAAAGGATATAAGTAAGAAGACATGAAGCAGATTTAGAGCTTGAGAAAACTGAAACAATGGTGATTAAAAAAAGTGGATAAAGTGAAAATCCAAGAGTTAATGCGTGAAACGAAAGGACAGCGTGTCAAGAAAGATTGTGAAGATAAATCTGCAAGACTTTGGGACGCCACTCATGTTATGTCGTAAAACGCGCGTCGAGTAAAGTTGTTGACACAAGCTGTTTGTAGTCTGAGCTACCATAAAATATGAGCAGTTTTAAGGATGTTTAAAAAGTATTTTAAAGAGTAATACTTCACTTATAGCAAACATGAACATGAGATGACACATCTAAACACTTGTGAACCCTATTGTGTGTGTAATATGCTGTTGCTTAGGCGAAACAAGAGCACCTGGAGCAACAGCAGACGTCCTGCTGACTGAGGTCAAAGGTTATGAGGGAGTGCTGATTTAGGAGGAGACGAAAGACGAAACAGATCGTGAAGCCAGCTGGGTGTGAAACGCTCACCAGGTGGTCTTCTTAAATGAAAAACACCAGAGGGTATTTGAGTGTGGTATATACAGTACGTATACATACTTTCATTACCTCGTGAGGATCAGTTTAAGATCTGGCTGACGTAATCACATTTTGAGTTAAAGAGTGTGTGTGTGTGTGTGTGTGTGTGTGTGTGTTGCAACTGTACATCAGCGACATGAATTACAACCTATACGTCAACTTCAAAAACAGAAAACTAAACTAAACCAGACCCAGAGGTAGAGAGAGCCAAATTTAAGGTGAGTAAGACTTTTGGAATTGGCTCGCATGCGGCGCAACAGCAGCGTTCAAAAATATGATCTTTCCACAACACAATCCAGAGAGATGACTTTTATATTTCAGCCTACAGAGTTATGGAAACCATGTGGCATTTAAAGAATACTGACCTTTTCTTCGACAGTGGAAGCATTTTCCTGCTGCTCCTTCCATGACGGGTCATCTGTGGCCTCCTTCTCTTCCATTAACTTGCTTTTATCAGTTTTGGGAAGGCTGAAATATGAGTGGGGGAAAAAAAAAAGATGCAGATGGTGGAAACAGACAGAAAGAGGGAAAAAAAATAGTTTTCATAAATTTGAGGTAAAAACAATTCAGGTATTACATAATGGAATTGCAGGAAAGAGCTGTGAATTCAAACCACAGACTAAGAAACAAAGAAATGTACCAATCATTAGTCTGCTGTGCCAAAACTTACGGATATGTTACTACTGGTTAGGGATATAAGTAGTTCTAGAGATGTCACAATACCAGAAATTTATAAGTTGATACTAATACCAGTGAAATTCCACAATTCTCAATACCAATTCGATACCACGGTTAAAAACACACTGCATACTGGTTTTGTTTGGAAGTTAAATAGGTCATAATTAATTACAGTATGTAATTATTCCATTATCTATTTTATATTTTACTGAATAGAGCCTGAACGCATCATAATGGTACTTCCCGTTAAAGTTAGCCGTTGACGCCGATTTGCTGTTCACAATGTAGCATTATCAGGGAAAAAATAGGGTATGTCCACTGGATGTGTCGATTAGGGCTGCCCCCTCTTAGTCGATTATTGTTTTGGTCTTAGTCGACTAAGATTTATTAAGTCAATTAGACGTTTTTTATGTTTTTTCATGCTGAATGACTTATTTCCCAGAATCTTATTAGCACATCTCTGGTAAACACAAGATTTAAAGTGGTGCTTTTGTGTGATTCTTTGTGGAGAAACTCAGTTTCACAGATCTGTTGATTAAATCAACTTATCGATTAGTCAACAAAATCGTATGAGTGTTAGCCAACTAAGAATTTCTTTGGTCGAGGACAGCCCCAGTGTTGAGCCCTGATGGTAAACGAGTACCATTTTCTCATTAAATTGGTAAGTAGGAGTGGAAGTATCAGTTCTTGTGACATCCCTAATCAGTTACTATTTGCATTTATAAATTTATACTAAATGTACTAAGAATACAGTAGCAGATAACCACCCTCAACTGAGTGTTACTAAATCTATCTGAGTAAAGCTTGTGTCGAGGTTGTATTCCACACAACTGCAGATTTGTTTTCCTTTACTTAAACGAACACAAAAGGGCGATGCCAAAATCAATAAACAGTCACTGATTTGGCACTTTGTAATCAATGCAGGCACTGGGCCAACGTAATGATAAAGACACTGAACTTAGAAATCACTGAGACGCCACTGAGCTCATAATCACCACGCCTAATGTGAGTGTTTTGACCTTTGGAAGGCAGTGATGCTCGGACACTTTTGCTGTTAGCCCGCTTCTCATCTCCTGAGGAATGTTTTGTTTTTGGCGTAAGCTTAATTTATCAAATATGAAATATTTGGTTTGTTGCATGTTGCGCAAAGGAGCTTTGCTGAAAAGGTCGTCTACATGTCCACTTAAAAAAGGTTCAGTTGCAAATAGTCAAATGTACTGATATCACTTCTGACTTGGGAAGAAACTGACTGAAGTTCAGGTCAGTTCAAACTCCATGTGGACAAAAAGGGACAGGAATGAACTTACGGTACTTATGTCTTTAACCTATCACACACACACACACACACACACACACACACACACACACACACACACACACACACAGACAAGCATGTGAGACATTTTTCACAGATGTATAACACAGATACACGCTCTGCAGCTCCGTCCAGACTCCAGTGGTTACAGTACTAAGTACAGTTTGGCTCTCACTCGCTGCTGCTGCTCTGGTTTGGTCTGCATCGCCATGGCTACCGCACAGCTCTGTTGTGTGTTTACATGTGCGCGAGAGAGTGTGTGGCATTAGAGGCGAGCTCTGCAGGTTTATCTGGTTTATCTCTGCAGCTGTTCACATCATTATACCGCCTTTCCAATTGGTCTGTAATTACCTCGTTGCTCCGCTCTGTCTGCTCCGTCTGTGTGTGTTGAGTGTGTCAGTCGATTTCAAGGTGAAGCTGTTTGTTCTATGTGCTTGTGTTGTTGTGGCATATGTAATGTACCGCAGACCACAACATCTATTACTGGAATGATGTAGAAGACTGCAGTCGAAGTTTAAGTGCAGTGTGTCTGACACTTAACAAGAAGCCGTACAGTTTTCCAGTTTCTCCTGCCTACCTGGTAGAGGATTCCTCTTCGTCACTGCTCATTAGCTGACACTTCACCCTGTCGTTGGCGCGACGGCTGCCGCTTCCATCCCCCGTCCCCTCCGGGTCCTAAAGGCAGAGAGAAGGGCGGTCGTAGCCTAAAGGTTAGGATTATGTTTACAAGAAATTCTGCTTACATCCTACGCTGGCTGTAAAAAAACAAACCTTGATAAGGGGAGTGAATGAATGAATGAGGCTCCACCCATTAGCTTGTGTGAGGCAGTTAACCCTTCAAATGCTCCAGTTGATATGCTCAGGTCAGTGCTGTAGTGTGCGAGTGATTGTGAAGTAAACCTACCCACCCTGAGTACATAGAGTAAAAACTAAAACGGAGAGAGATGAGATGAGTAGTGCATTTTCCACATTAAAGTAAAGTGCCCTCAAGGGAGCCATTATGGTTTGTTTTTACTTTTCTAACCTTCTGAAACCCGCAGGATAGCCGGCGATCCTGACCGACATCACAGTCTTTCAGAGGCTGTAGCGGACTCAGTTTTAGAGCTAGAGTGAAAGTACTGGTATCATATGAAGCTAAAAAAAGGAATCCATTGATACCAACCATGTCATAATAGATTGTTGGGAAGGAGGCAAAATAATGCTCAAAAGTTAGTCTAAATTTTGGCAAGGAAAAACTGGCATGGCCATTTTCAAAAGGGTCCCTTGACCTCTGACCTCTAGATATGTGAATGAAAATAGGTTCTATGGGAACCCACGAGTCTCCCCTTCACAGACATGCCCACTATATGATAATCACATGCAGTTTTGGGGCAAAAACCATGCAGCTGTTTGAATGTAGTATTAATATGTTATTTTCACCATTCTAAAATGATGTACTTGAACATTTCTGCATACTGGGGTCCCTAAACAGTCTTGACCTGTGGTGACCTCTAGGATAATCACAGCCTTGTGAAACTTTACAACCACAAACTAGAGACCTAGAGCATTCAGAGGATGGATGGCTTTCCTAGGTAGATTCACAATAAGGGGGGTTTCTGAGCGGTTTCCTCAACAGAAGTGCTCGCCATCCAATTGCTAGTATTGCCTTATTCTATGGTGTTACTCAAAGTCTTGGTGTCTTAATGAGGGATTTTTTAAATCATTTTTTATCAATTTTACATACAAAAACAAGTCTATTGTGGGTCTCAGAGGGTTATAGGTTAAAAATCCATATTATATGACATATAAAAATATGCTGCTTTGAACAATAATTTGTATCTGATATAGTTTTTCCACAAAAAACTCCAACTTACCTGGTTAAACATTCTTAAACTTATCTCCTCTTCCCTCATTTAAGAATACAGAATTTCCTACATAACTAAAAAGTCCATTCTCAGCATATGCACGCAGGAGGCTTTCCATATCACACTTCTGCAAGTTGCATAATGGTCCATGATTGGCTCCAAACTAGTCGTGATGTCATAAATCATGCTCATGTCGTTTGCATAACTCAGATTTAAAGTGAGCTAAGAGAAACTTTCCCCCTTCGGGAGATTAATGTAAAATCAGCCTTCTGGCGTCAAGCTCCACACATACATTACTCTGCACAGTGAAGCTCAAACTTCACAGTGAAGTAACAAGAAGCAGCACACGTTTTTGAGTGGAGGGAGACTTTAAATATTTCTTAAATGTGTCACTCTCCATCTGACTCACTGTCCATTTTCACATCTGAGTGGTAGATACATTCATTGTTGAGAAACTTCTCAGACTTTTTAAAATATGCGTACAGTGAGAACTATCCAGCTGTTTGAGACCTGTAACGGTAACAGTTTGCCGAGGCCCTGAGGTGACCTGAAGATAAGTGCATCTCCAGCTGTGAGCTAAGCAATGGAAATTAAGTGCTCTTTTCTCACAAAAAAAAATGACAGAGCAAAGCGTACAGAATTAGAGGCCTCTTCCAAACCGACTGATGCTCGCTGATTATAAAGAAAGAGCTTATTTTCCACCCAGTCTTCTAAAAAAAACACGTTTTTATATACTCAGGAAATTCAGTCAGGAAATTTAAAATATAAATGAGCTGCATCTTTCTCCAGAAGTCTACATGTACACGTTTTATTGCCTCCATCCGTTGCTGGAGAGAACAGACGTACTGTACTGTAACCTCGCTCCTGCTGGAGACACTGACTCACTGGCTCTCAACAGGGATTGTGGAGGAGAAATGAGTGATAAGGGAAACGTGAAGACAGCGAAGGGCTATCTGTCACTGCTGATGACTTTCAAGCGAGACGTCTTAAAATAACAAAGATCTAGGTCAGAACAAAGGACGGAGAGAGCAGAAAACAAAAAGTAGTGTGATTGTGAGATAGCCTCTTTGTGGGAGCTTGTTTTCCCAGCAGGTTTTTGCTGCCATCTGGGTTCACTTGGCCAACTTTGGCACTGCTCCTGGCCTGTGAAGGCCAAGTAACAGCTATTTACATCAAATATCATGAACCCTAACCACTTCTGAAACTTAAGCAGCCTGGGAAAGACAGATACTGTCTTCATTTTTTCAAGCACACATGTGCGTATCTCCCATAGGATTAAGGGCATTGTCAAGCTTTTGTTCCAGATCTTTTAGCTCTCTAGACTTCTTCTTCCCAGCGTTGCTTTAAGACATCCACGTACTGTGTGTGTGTGTGTGTGTGTGTGTGTGTGAAGTCATGACTTTGGCCAAGCGTGCATCCAGGTGCAGGACAGCTCGGTGCTGTATGGAACAGCTCAATTTGTTATTGATGGAGCAAAGATCCAGGGGGGTGGGGGGGGGGAGTTGAAGCGTACACCAGCTGCGTTGGAAAGGGCTGGGAGTAAAAGATTTAACCTTAGACTGTATAAAAATATAGATATAGCATCTGTGACACCACTCATAAGTGTATAAATGTGTTTTTTAAGCTTAGATTTGGTTCAGTGTGTGCTGTCATTTGGAGCTATAGCCAGGTTTCCACCAAGAAGTTCCTGGTAATTTTAGTCCCGGGACTACCTTTCAAGGAAGTAAAAGGTTCCTTCAGCCCATTGGTGTCTGAGTTTCCATAGCGGTAGAAGAAGATTACGCATATTAGTACACTGACGTATGAAAAAGCAACATGACATGGGACGAGGGCTGCTGGTGGTCACAGAGGTAAACCCAACACACAAAATGCTCTCCCTCCTCCTAAACCGATACTAGAGCACTTCCTTGTTTTATGAATGAAGCAGTACAGTTGGGATGGTCATCCCAGCAAACCCTAGCCGGAAAGTTCAAGTACTTTCAGAAAGTGCTACACCCCGAACTTAATTTAGACCCTGGTCCCTGCGGTCGAAACGCAATGGGTTATTAAAAGGTTCCCAGTTCCGGGGGGAAAGTTCCTGCAGTCGAAAAGGGGCTAATGAAATCTAAATTTGGACAAAAGGTACCCAAACACAAAGACAATCACACACAGAATCAATCAAACGATACAAAGCATTTGGATGAAGGGAATTAGAAGACAAACCTAAAATACCGTACCTTAAAAAGAGACGTCTTGGCAGTCCTCTTGTCTGAGTCCACAGGCTTCTCCTCAACTAAAAAGAACACACACACACACACACACATATGTTTGACCATGAATACGACAGTGAGAAGACATTTGCAATTGTTTCCTCACAGTGTGGTATCATATGTCAGTGTGTGTTTGGTATCCACAACATAACACATTGTTGATGGTCTCTGGGAGATGATGAGGTCAGACATGGTCAACCTAATTAGCTTATTTTTATAAATACAGAATATAATTGCATGCAAAGAGTCAGAATCAGAGTCTTTCCAGGTCAAGGGAAAGTTTTTCTTGCTGAGAATAACAGCTTGACAAATGTAGTGAGGAAAAACTGACAGGATATGCTTCTAAAGGTGTCTCTGGATCAGAAAAAGGAAATGAATGTACTCGTGATATTTCCCTCGCCTCAGGATGAGTGCATTCACACATACAGGGAAGGTAAAACCATCTGGCATCTATCGGTCAGTCAAGAGTCTATGGTGAGATGATGGATTTTTCTTAAAGACAGAAATACCATTATTGTGTGTCTGCATACAGTATGTCTGTGTGAGAGAGAAATGATGTCTCATGCCAGATGTCTAATCAAAAGCAGCCCTGAGAATATAATCTTCTAATCCACACAAAAGGAAACCATTAAATTTAATATTCCAAAACAACACAAATTTCTTAAGTCAGCACACTAAAATCCTTTCTCCCACTCTAAATCTGTTTTTATTACCTTGGCAGTGAGACATTTGTAGCTAAGAGTTGTTCCCCTTCCAACGAAAACAAATGAACAAACAAATCCCTAACAAACTCCCCACTTCCAATAGAAAAAAAAAGCTGGTTCTGCTGATAATCATCTCCTTTTTTAATACTCTAGATTTATGTTTCCAAGCTTCCCTGCTGTCCAGAACGTAACATGATTTAGATCAGATGATGACATATTACACATCGCAGACTGGCGGTGATTCCCCGCAGACTGTGCTCTCTTAGTTTTGAATCCAGTCCAATATTTTTCATCCTCATCATCCATCCAACGGCCGAGAGAGAGAGAGAAAAGAAAAACTCAAGAGATGGAAAAACCTCCACTTAAGCTCACTGACTTTTCCATAAGTGTTTTCATCCATCTCACAAGACTGCTCAGTCATAGCTGCTGAGAGCTTATTGGATGGGCCTTTGACCTCGTAATGGCCAATAGAGTCTGCACATATGAATAATATTAGCCGATAAACTGTGAGGAGCAGTGTAAAGTTCATCAAATCTACATAATATGTACTTTTCCCCACCGCAAGGATAATCTAATGGAGAGTATTTAGTGAGTTGAAATCACTCTGAATGCACTCGACACTGTGCTAAGACAGAGTGCACTTGTACTGAAGGCTTCTACAGCATGTTCGCTATAAACCAGCTGACTGTTTGTATGTATTGCTGGCTTGTGGGAGGGCTGAAGCGTCAGGGAAACCCTTGATGTGACCACAAGAGGCGTTCTGGCTCTGAGAACTGAATCCTCTGCCAGCTTGGACAGGAAGCTCATCAGCCGTGTGAATGCACCGCCGATGCTCTCACACTCACACGCACATATCTCAATTACAGATGAACACTGACTGCTCTTTGTTCCTCTTTCTGTATCTTTGGTTCTTTTTCCAGTGCAACTTTGACTCTTATCTTCCAACCAGAGGAACACGCCGGCCGTGTTGACAGATAATCAGTCTTTCAAAGCAAAGAAAATCCTCAGTATTCTGTATTATTTTGTCTTCTGTTTCCAAATTAGTCAAGTCTTACAATATTTTTTTTTGCCTAAATTAATGACGTGGTTTAACAAGCTAAATTTCACTAACTTGCATCATGGCATTTGATCTTAAATATTTGAGAACATACTCTTTTTTTCAAATAGAACGGTGGAAAACTATTAAACTCAATGAGGTTAAAGGTCTTTACACATGACGAATAACGACACAAAATGCGAAATACTTGCCTGCAAATGTTATATGTCTAGGGCTTTTATTGTGAAAGATAAGAACGGAGGGAGTGGATCTGGTCTGCGCTGCCTTTGTCAAGGTTGAAAGGAGTGATAAAGTCTTGGTTTGGACTACGGAGCTTCTGTGTTGTTGATTTATAAATATAGGTGCAACTCAACCTGTTCCGCACAAGATGAGTGGTTGATGCCTTTATTCAGGGTGCGAAAGCTCATAAAATCAAACGACATTGCTTTTTTTTCCTGCATAATATTCACGTTCTGTGTGAAAGTAGTCATGACAAAAACGACAGTTTGAAAAAATGTACTGATGTGTGAATCAATCGCACAAATCAAACAGCTGTTGGGTAATAAAATACTTATAAAATACTTTCCAAAATGAATCTAAAAATAAAATGGTAAAAAACATCTGGGAAATATTCAGTTAGGACACAAATACAGTAATTCAATGTCCTGTTTGTGTTAACAGACTAGAAAGAATATTGAATGTAAAAATGGAAGTGGCAATATGCAGCAGACAATTAGTAGCCACTGACTGACTTCATTTCTGTCTTCATGTTGTTGTTTTAAATTCACAACCTCTCATCAAAGATCAGACCCAGTTTACTGAAAAGAGGGTAGAATCTATAAGTAAGCACTTCAGTCATATGCACTAATCATGATTTAGCTCTGCCATCTTCTGTTGTTTATGCTTACTGTGCACATACATGCAGAGAGTCTAGGTATAAAATGCAACATTTTAATCAATGATTGGAAAACCTAGCAGAAAACCCAACAGATTGGACCGCAGTTTTATCTCTCTTACCTCTGCATGAATAAATAACACATTTTGATTCAATTTGACAATCATTTAGACTTGGTCTACCACACTTCCTGATTAACTTAGAAGGTAAAGAAATGTCTGTTTGCATTGATAACACAACACTGCTTCACACGTCCTGAAATGCTGAAAATAACCTGGGACCTTCCTATCACCTTCCTCTGTCACTATCTTTTTGTCTCTTATGCAGTCGAGCATTCACATGCACACATAAGCAGAGAAACACATACAGACAGACAGGCAGGCCAACCAATTAGGTAAAAAGGCAGGAGGCCAATGACACAGACGGACAGGCGACAGGCAGACTGACAGACTCAGGATGTGGGCTCAGGTGGCTGAATGTGAGTGGGGAAAAGCAGCCAGCGGCCTGTGTGTAAACTTAGCTATTTTCTCCTCTCTGCTCCAAAATTAGCTCTAAAATGCTAGCTGGCTGAAACAAGCTTCCAGTGTACATAATCAAACATTTGCACAGTGTAAGCGCACACCCACTAAGACTCGGTCTTTGAACCAAACTCTGCAGACACGTGCCAAACATTATCTCCCTTATTTTTGGAAAAAGGAAAAAAAAACACCGCCTGAGGCGAAACATTCACTTTAAATTATACAGTGAACAAAAGACATCAGTGGATCTGTTTTCTATCACTCCTCCTCAGTGGCAGAGTATTAAACAGCCAGCATTTATAAACCAGGTAGGTGATCTGACATCAGCAATGAGCTCAGTATTCCTTTAACACTGAGTAATATAGAGAACTTGAATGAGTTCAGTCTGTGGAACGAAAGAGGATCTGAGTGCAGTGAAAGTGAAGAGTTCGTCTTACCCTTTGGCTCCTCTGTGTCATCGGTTTCCAGCAGCCTAGCAGAGAGAGAGAGAGAGAGAGAGACAAATGAGGTCACCCTCTAACACACTGATGCGATGACAGAAATTACGTGTCAGTTACAATTGAGGTTTGCAAACTAGACAGAAAAATGAAAATATTAAGTCTTACTTACACGACTATAATCCAAAAATGTGCACTCTAGCCACATAAAAAGGTGTAATATAAACCAAACTATCAACAGCGCTGCAGACAGCCACTTACTGTGCCACGTGTGATATTCATCTTACAACATTCACCCGTGCTGCTCTTCCAGTCCCATGTTGACAATGATATAACAGCGATGAAGATGGCCATTCATCTCTAAGTAATGGGCGTTAAATATGGATGGGGACAGCAGCTGCCTGTGGGGCAGCAGCGATGATGTAACAGGAGGAGGGGAGGCGACTGCTTTTAACACAATAGAGAATTGTGGTAGACATCTGGGAGCGGTCAGAGGTTACTGAAGAAGGGGAGCTGGCCCCAAGCCGATCTGCGAGTTCTGGATCAGGACCAATGCCTTTTAATGGATCTGTACTGGCTAAAATACAGTCAGATCCATTTTCTGATCCATGTACACCCAACTGTACTCCATTAAAGAGGACCTATTATCCTCATTTTCAGGTGCAGATTTGTATTTTGTTTTTCTACGACAACATGTTTACATGCTTTAATGTAAAAAAAAACAAAAAAAAAAACAGAGACAAACCCTTCGGACTTCGCTCTATCTAGCTTTGTTTGAGGGTATGCCAAACCAGCCGCTGGGCAGGTATTATGCAAGTGTGTTACTTGGTGACATCACCACGTTACAGAAGAAGAGGCAGGACTTCAAGCGATACTGCTGGACATCAAATATTACAGCAAACATCAATGAAAGCTGCGATGCAGTTTCTATTACTTAATGCGGAGCTATTCAGCTGAGAAACATATCAAACAATTGCTCTAATAACTTTAATGTACATAGGCAGGCATACTGTAGAGTTAGGGCTGGATTATGCTAAAAAAGAACTAGTTCGTACAACGTGTTGTTCATCAGAAGGCCTAAATGTTTATAGCTGTTCTGATAGGCCACACTCGGAAGTGAAAAGCTATCATCGCTCCTGGAAGGCATTCATAATGTTGAACTTGGTTGTTCACATTAAAAGTGGCAGAAGTAGTTGTGTAGAGAATGTTTAAAAAAGGAGCTAGAGAGAAGGGTTCAAACCCTGCTTACTCTTATCTTCTAATACCTGGACAATCGCCGCATGGAGTGGGTGTGAATGTGTGATGTCTGACTGTTTTGAAAAGTTACAGAAATTGTCGGACGCAGCAACCCCAAGCCAAAGCTATTCAACCATCCGACAAGCACTTCTGATGGATTATATGTGCCATTTAGTGTGTACTAGGGCTGCACTAATGATAATTTTCATTGTTGATTAATCTGTCGATTATTTACTCAATTAATTGATTAGTTGTTTGGTCTATAAATGTCAGAAAATGGTGAAAAATGTCAATTAGTGTTTCCCAAAGAGCAAGATGACGTCCTCAAATGTCTTGTTTTGTCCACAACTCAAAGATATTCAGTTTACTGTCATAGAGGAGTAAAGAAACCAGAAAATATTCACATTTAAGAAGCTGGAGAATCAAAGAATTTTGTCTTGTTTTTCTTAGAAAATTACTGAAACCGATCAATCGATTAGTTGACAACTAATCCATCAATAGATTAATCGTTGCAGCTCTAGTGTGGACTCTATAGCTGTCTTATGTAGGAAATAATGATTTGACTGGATCTGACTCAGTGTTGTCGGACTTTTCCGTCGACTGGTGTCATGTTCCCAAAACAGTGTTAAAAAGTAATTTTTACAGAGCAGTATATTATTATGAGTAATTTTGGGCTTGGGTTTGGCTACCATGGAAAGTTTGGTCAGTTTTGGGCTGGCACGCCTCAGTCCAACTTTGCGATATAGTGGGTAATCTAAAAAAAATGCCACGCCGAGGTATTTATGGCGTGTGAATATGGTGTAGTTGGAGACGGGAAATGCGCTGGAAGATCACAAATTGATGTAGGTATAACAATAATTAAAGTCATGTAATACATAGCAATCTGTGGCTGTGTAGAATACACATGGCTACCCCACCCACATCGGGGAGGGGCTGTGCACGCGTCGGCCCTACACGCTTCCATAAAAACTAACCAGAGAAGAAGAGTGGAGTGCAGTGCAGAGCAGAGGGAGGACGAGAAGAGCAACAGCAACACAGACAGAATAATGGGGGAAGTTGAAGAGAGGCAGGCGAATCATTAATCAAACACACACACACTCTTGTTCTATTCAATTATGTCATACACACAAAGTATTAAGTGAGACAGTGAAGCAGGGAGAGAGAAGATAAAGTAAGAACAGAAGGGATATAATCATGACTGTGGTGCAGTTAAAAGATTTAATTTTAATGTCTCTAATTTGTGCGCTTAACTGTTGGGAAGCTCTTTCTAGTGCCAGGTACTGGAACTGTGTAATGCGTCAGCCATGTAAACAATAATCAGCCCCAAATCCCATCCAGTCCTGTTTATAATCCGAGGTGTTTGACTCACCCCAACGTGCCAGAAGCACAATTACTGGTGTTTACTACACATGCTTGTCATTAAGCATGTGCAGTAAACATAGGGACATCAAACCCAAAATAATACACAATAGATGAATAAAGTCTTCTATGAATCAACTGCCTTTTTGGCTCGCATATGTAACATGCAGTGATGTGTGGTCTCCCCAATCATACTGTTAACTAACTAAACACCGCAAGGCTCGTCACTGATTAGTTTTCATGCTGACTGCTGTGCTGTACGTAGAGTTCCTTTAGATAAAGAATCACATCTTTGTACAAATAGTGCACTTGTGTTTATACTTCGGCTCAGTTGCTAACAAAACTAGCAAACAAAGGAACCTGATGTTACTGTGTTGTCTTTGAAATGAGATCAAGGCAACCAGGGGTCGGTACTACGAAGCAGGACTTGCGGTTAGCGAGGTTACTTCAGGGTTAACCCTGTTTTTTCCATCCTACGGCGGTGATTCACTTCTTACCGGGGTAGATCGCCATGGTAACTTATGCTGAACACCTAACCTGCCCGTATGATAAACAAATACAAAGAAGTTTAAGTCGTAATACAGACTGAAAACAACACAGTTTAAACTGACAAATGCAGAAAGGACAGCTGGCTTTATGCTGTGTGTGCTAACCGTTTTGAATTATGTTTTTATCTATATTTTTACATATTTATACTTTACTTCGTAGTACAGGCCTCAGGAAGATAAAATTACATTAGCATGAACAGGCAACACGTACAGTACAGAATCTGTATTTTCTCAAGGGGTGATTTTTAAGTAACAGTTAATTGTTAATGTCAAAATGCAGTGTTTAGGAATGTCACCCTTCAACTGTAATGTCACAAAGGAAGGATTCCAGTCTGTGACAGATAAACCTGTTGACAGTTTTCATTATCGCTGGCACAGCTGAGTTCCAGTTTCCTGTAACAGACACACACCAACATGTTGCCTACCAAGGTTCAGTGAGAAGCTCTGGGATATATTGTATTAATATACAACTCCGAATTATCTATAAGGATGCTTAATAAAACACAAACAACTCCAATAACGGCCGAGAGTGAAGAGTGAAACATAATATACAAATAAACCACTAATATCTGGGGATTATTGGCCAATAAACACTAGCCTCTATATGGCCTCCTCTGTTGAACTCTGTAGGTTGCAGAAGTACGCCTACACACGAGACTGCACAGCTGGACTGTGGCAGGCAGCGAACGTCAAAACAAAACTGACAAGATGAGAAGCTAACGTGACAGGCACGTGAGACAAACACATCAACCCACTGTCACGCTCTCTTTAATTAAAAACGCCGTGCATAACTTTGTGTGACCTTACCCTGTATTTTGCCAAATATTCTCTCTGCTGTGCTAATCCGAAAACAGTTCTTTTCTAAGGCTGTCCTCAATGAAATTCTTCATCAACTAGCACTCAATTTTGTTGACTAACAGATTAGTTTGATTTAATCGACAGAGCTGTAAAACTGAGTTTCTCTACAAAGAATCACACAAAAGCAAAAAAATCTTGTGTTTACCAGAGATGTGCTCATGAGTTTCTTGGAAATAAGTCATTCAGCATGAAAAAAGCATAAAAAAACTACTATTGAACTAAAGAAGCCTTAGTCGACTAAGACTAAAACAACCGATTAGTCGATTAATCGTCTAAGAGGGCAGCCCTAGTTCTTTCACGTTGCATAATGTGCAAAACAACTTCCTCAAGTAAGCACAAAACTGGTTTCAATACTAGATTTTGCATTTAAAAACATCTTTGCTATTAGGAGATGTTCAAGTACAGCACTTGATACCTGAGATTTGCTGAAACATGTCATGCTGCCACGTACACAACTGTATTTCTTTTGCAAGTCTATTACAACACCAGACTTGCCTTTCCCAATCTTACAAAATAATTGGTCCGTAATACCTAGCAAGCCATCACTCACAGCTATCTAGATGTCTTGCTTCATTAAGCTGAGGGCATGAAAACTTGGCAGAGCCTAATAACCTTACCCCTCCCCCCCCACCGGCGAGCCCCGATCTCTGACATTATCTCAGCACTCTGTCCATCTAAGTTCTTCCCTCTCCAGCGTCATTCCCTCCGGCTGTTGTTCAAGAACAGACAAGTCTGGCTGTGTGTACAGGCACAGCACAATCCCCGGTTTGATTACAGCTCAAACATCCCCAAACCCACGACCGGACATGTTTTACTCCATCTATGCACAAAAAACCTTGCAAGAACATTCCTGGCCTAACCACTGAGAAAACTCCAAAAGTTTTTCAGGTCACCCTGACAATACCGCTTTGTTACTCCCAGACGTGTCAAACATGGGAGACATCCTCCCATATGACTGTTAAATGACCCAAAAACAAGCAGCTTTCAGGTCATCGCAGCAAAACGTGGCAAAATAAATGAGGCAGTGCTCTGCTTTGCACACATGGCCAATTTTGGAAATGTTAGCAGCCGTGTTTACGTCAAACAGGAGATGGAACTAAGAGTCCAACAAATGTGCCGACTTGTTGCCTCCTCTCCTCTCATTAGGAGCCAGCGAGCTCTTTCACGGTAATCTAATAGCCGTCTTTACCAGATAAACTGCAAATGTTCTCTATAAACCAAGGGATGCCTCTGAAAGGAGCTACTGTACTTGATTCATCTGCAATTTGTGGAACATTATGCTCCAAGTGTTTCCTGCACTATCACTGGAGTCTAAACTGAGATGCAGACAATAATATCTAAATAATAAATGATGATTTTATTGCAGTGTATTCCTGAGATGTTAGCCTGGGCTCTACTTGCACTGGCCTTCTGAGTCTCTATGCCTGGACAACTTTGTGTTTCATGTCTCATGGCCAAGTTTAAGTCGCACTGAGAAGTGTGCTTTGTGAATGAACTCACCTCTTCGTGGAGGAGACGGCTTCTGATTTAGTGGATGTTTTGAGGTGAGTGGTATCCTCTTTTTCCTGGGCGGGCTCGTCATCGGCGTGCTCCACAGGTTCGGCCACTTTATTCCTGAGGCCCCTCCTTGTGTATGTTTGCTCTGATCCATTATCCTTATATTTGTCCTTCTCCTTGGGTTCTGAAGACGCTGTTTCAGTTGCGATTTTCCTGTCCCTGCGGACGTATTTGGAGGTGTAGTCGTCCGTGTTGCCGTAGCGCTCGGCGAGCTCCCTCCTCCTTTCCGCCTTATACCGAGCAATTCGCTCAGCCTTGGTTTCTGGGGCCGAGTTCTGCAAGGTGTCTACTCCATCCATCTTGATTCAGTTTGGGGTTCGAATGCAGGTGAGGAGATTCAAACAGTTGTCCTAACCCAGATATGTAGATCGGCTTTCTTGTAGATCTCCCTCGACAGCGGATGTCTCACTTCATCAACATCATCCCAGTGCTGCAAAACAAGAAAGGAAGACTTTAGCGCGTTGTGATTGTTGAGTACAATTTCAGATGACAGGCACTCTAAACCTGTGTAAAACTGGATGTACCACGGCATATACTTCTCCAGCGTTCATATGAAACTGGCTCAGCTGTAGAGCCGCGAGCCAAACCCTGCCCTGCCCCAGCTAACACCCCCAACCCCCCACCCCCCACCACCACCACCCTGTGAGAATGATGTCAGCCAGCTCGGCTCAAAGACTGCCGACCACCGCAGTGAGACTCTCAAATAACCTCTGTTCCATCGACTCACTTGGAGCCGGTTGGAAAGAAGGAGGAGAGATCACATCTTCATCCCATTTTATTCCTTACTTAGTTGAGGCTTTGTGCCACTGCCAATCACCTCTTGAACATTATCCCACCTCATAATGATTCTGCATTTACTACAAAAACAAAGCATGAGAAACTCTAAATTGGCTCGGAGTGTGAATGTGTTTGTGTTAGCCCTGTGGTAGACTTGCAACCTATTCAAAGTGTACACGGTAGGGTTGTCTAACTAACACTCATGCGCTTCTCCAAATAGAATCAAACAAAAGCACCACTTTAAATCTTGTGTTTACCAGAGATGTGCTCATAAGTTTCTTGGAAATAAGTCATTCAGCATGAAAAAGCATAGAAAACGACTGATCGGCGAAATAAATCTTTGACGACTAAGACCAAAACGACCGATTAGTCGACTAATCGACTAAGAGGGGGCGGCTCTAATCGATACCTCTCCAATGTTTGTAGGCCAAATATGAAGCTACCACCACAGCCTGTTAGCTTAGCTTAGCATAAAGACTGAAAATAGGGGGAAACAGCTAGCCTGGCTCTGTCCAAAGGCACCACAATTTTCCTACCACACCACTAAAACTCACTAAATGTTGTAGCTCGTTTGTTTAATTTGTACAATAAATTGTGGTTTTACGGAGGCTTATGTGCCGAACTATTTCTTGGTTGGGAACAGTGACTCGTCGGTTGCCAGGCAATCAGCAGAGACTTAAGATTTAGGCTGGTCCCAGCTAAGAAACACTCCGGCGAACCTTAAATCCTTAGTATACGGCCTCCCAACCAATGCAAGCTGGGACGGTCTTCAGGCTTCAACCTCCCTGAAAAAGATAATTCCGTTCCTCTTCTAGCACAATAAAAAAAGTGCACTATTTAACAACTTTTGACTTTTCAAATTAAATTTAGGAGGCAAAGAATCAGGAGGCTGAGTTGAGCTCATTTTGTTCCGTTAAGTATTCACAGAGCAGAAAACCACACATATGGCTCGGACGCAGAGGTTTGAAAACTGCCCTCGCATAAATGCGTCAGCCGGCTGACAACGGCAATAAAAAAATGTATGTGCGCGCAGTTTCTGAATGTTCCAAACCAAGCACAGGGGGCTTTTCCGCAGACATTTCTCACAGCCAGAGTGCGCTTACGATGCTTTGGGGCTCCTGTGTCAGGACAGCCAAGGAGAACAGAAAGGTGAATAAAAGGTATATTTATATTAGAGAGGGCCAGGGGTTTAAAGTAGCCCCCTGGTATCCCTCAAATTACAGGGAATTCAGCACGTTGGTTCTCACATTAATGGCCAGGAAGAGGGGGTATGGGAAAAATATAAACGAAAAGTGCTGCGTCTGGACAATGTTAGCAATGTGAGAAGAAAGAGTGAGAGTGAAGAATGGGTCAAGGCAAGAGGGAATAGAAAGGTGAGTGTGGTCATAAGGTGGAATATATGAGCTGACTCCAAGAGCCTTTTTCTGTAATGATGACAAGCTTGAACCAATCTCAAGTGCAACCCCTCTGACCCCCGACCACCTGCTGGGCTATAAAACCAAACCAAGATCACGACTCTTGAAAAATATGGCTTTGAAATATTACACAGGAAATAAGTGTCTATGTCTGGGGATACATGTCTATGTGTGTGTGTGTCGGTCTTCACCTTGACCTCTACTATCCCTCCTCCACCTAACATAACACTGCTTGGCTAAACAGTGTCTCCCTTGTGTACGTTTAAATTTAGTCCAACCATAAAATGTAACTCCGCCAGACGATTACATGGTTCTTGTTATAAGCCCGGAGATGTCCAAGACACCTACACTCTGGGAAATGTATGCACGATGTAGAAATAAATTCACCATCTGTTTGTTAAATCAACACATCAGCACCAAGCAGCGCTCGCTATTCCAGGTAGTGCAGCAGCGACAAAGCACCCACAGCCAATTAAACTTAGCCAGAACAAAAACTAGGACACATTCTAGGAATGCAACCAGGATCAGATGCAGCTAAAGCTTTTTAAATGGAATTTACTGCTTTATATGAAAACCAAATGGCCTATCAAACATGCGGGGATAATCAATTGGTAGCGGTAAATCCACTTTGACCCGGCTTCAAGCGTTCAAGAGCTCCCCAGCTCAATAAGAAAAGGATGTTACTGGAGTTGTATTACATTTCTGCTCGGGGGGGGGGGTTAAAAAGCTTGGCATTTCAAGATAAGGTTTGTTTTGGTTGTTAAAGCTTCAGTAGGCAGAATGTTTTTGGTATCATTGGACAAAAACGTCATAACAACCTCCTCAGCATATTGTAATTCAAGGAATCTGAAGGATAACTAGACAAGTCCTGCACCTCCTCATGGCTCTGTTTTCAGGCTTTAAAAAAATCTAGCCTGTGACTGGAGACTTTGGCCAAACACAGGTCATTTCAGAGAAAGTGTTCCTATTGGCTGTTCATTCAACGGAGGCAGCTGTCAATCACTCGCAAACTCCGATCAAACTTGCTCCAGCTGGTGGGCTGTGCTTGGTATTCCCTAAACTGATCTCAACACGGTGGCAGGGACACAAACTTTCTAGTTTTACAGCTAAACAGTACACTACAAGATCTTTCTGAAAACATTTGAGGCGAGAAATAGGCATTACAGTTACAGAATATTGATTCATATTTGATCAGCGCTGCCTAGTTTGACCGTTTGATCGGAGTTTGCGAGTGACTGACAGCTGCTCAGAGACGGCTAAGCTCTGATTGGTTGTTTTCCTCTGGTCTGTGAAATCTTGCGGACGCCATTGGGAGCACCGGAGGACACAGAGGCACATGATTTTTTTTCAGATTACCTGTCTCATGCACTACTGTCAGTCTGTTTTTTGAATCATATTTGCTCCAATTCTAACCACTGCTGCTTTAAGTCCATGAAATATAAAGGTAAAAATGCATTAACATATCTAAAATCCAATCAAAACGTAATGCAGATGTCTTGTTTTAAGGTTTAACCTGAATGTCACTCCAAAGTCTGTGAATTACCTTATGAAGGCAAAAAGGTCCTGAGTTATGATGTTGATTTCAGGACTGTGCAACCGCTTACATAATTCACCTAGGTCACTACCTATAAAAGGAGTGCTAAACAGTACGCTAAAGCTTGTCCGCGGAGACCCAGAACATCGAGGCTGCTTTGTTTGGAAGCTGCTTGTGTTATTTTAAGCAACGAGGGGGACTGAAAACACAGTTGTTGTGAGTCATGCACGAAAAATCATCACCCCTATCAGCAAATGTGAACTCACCCAGGGGATATTTGTTTTGGTAGGCGCCAAAAACACCCCAAAGTCTTTACCTATTTATGGTTATTTCTTCTAAGTGGAGCAAGCAGAGATGTACAGGTACAAACCCTCAATAAGAGGTTTCTGAATAACATCTAATGTGCTGGTATTGATTCAGCACATGATGATAAAAGGTGGAGGGGAAAACGCTTAATGCACTCACACTTATCACAATTGAGGGGTATTGAAGTATGTAGTTCTACTAGTCCTACCTGCTAATTCATAAGGGCAAATGTGATTTCTGCTCCTCAAGAGCATGTAAACAAACCAAGTCCTCTGTTTTTAATCACTGGAGTGTTCTCTGACCTTTTTGTTGCCCATTGGGAGTTGTTGCTGGCGATGAGAGGAAGATCTGTCTCAACAAAGGCCAAGTGTGTCACTTCCTGACCGTGCCCTATATCCTCCTTTACAAATGCTTGATTAATCAGGAAATGTTACTCAAGAACCTGGCCAATGTCCAAAACTTTCTCTGGGATGGGATGGGTCAGGGTAGTGAGAAAACTTTGAATGGGTTCAACAACCAGACATCCACTTTGCACTCAAAACAGTATCAGATTCAGTGTCATCATTTCCTCTTATAAGTCTAAATACTCCACGATGGCCCAGTTTTCAAATATTTACTTCTCTGCAAAGACCTCGAGTGATTCTAAGCAGTTACTTTAGATTGCATAATAGCTGTTATAGGCCTGCTGACAAATGCAAAATACCACAAATGCAGAAGTTGCAAAAGTCAATACTGTTCAAAGATGATTAAAAATGTGTGAGGAGAATTTTCTGGTGTTTTCATTTAGTACAACATCTTAATAAAGGTGAGTCAACTAAAGCACCTGAAACAAATCCAGCCAGATGTCATTATGTCATTGTTACTCACAGCCCTATGATGTTTATCTGGAAGGGTAAAGCAAGCTTATTATGGGAAAAGAATACCTGTCACACAGATGATCCGTAGGGATCACACGCACATTAACTCACTGACTCATTCCCAAGACAAGGGCTAGACAGAAAGCTGCCTCAGAGGGTAAAGCTGACCTGTAGCCCACCAGCTTGTGTATCTTTTCAGAGTTCACATGTCCACACAGGAGGACAAAACAGGAATGCAGGCTACACCCTGCCAATAAACAGTGGATTTGCATGGAAATATAGGGGATTTTGACTGTATAAAAAAAATCAGGGGCTTTCTCTTCAAGTGAGTAACGCCCAGAGGGAAGCTTGAATAGACAAAGAGATGACCAGGTCACCTCATTGGCCCAGGTCCAAACAGTGTGCATGAAAGCATTTGAGGTCTTGTGTGTCCAGTGTTTCATCATTGTGTCGGCTTTACAGGAATTGCCCAATGATTCTTTTATCTTTTCTAATCTTACCTTGAAACTCTTAGTTATGACCACAGAGATTTACAACTGCTTGCGTTTTGACAGCTGTGATTGAAATGTACGCCTCTGTAAAGTTTCACTCAACTACACCGCACAAGGTATCTGTTCAGCACCAGCGCTTCGTATCAAGACAACATGTTGCCACTGTGAACCTTCAACAATCCACATAAAGCTACTGCAAACATCAGAGAGACTTTCTTTCGCCGTGCAAAAAAGAGAGAAGGTCGTTAAAGACGCAGCCAGCTCCTGACACACATTCTTCCTGAGGGAAAGAGGGTGGAGAGAGTGGAAACTTTGCTCCACTCAAAGAACCAGGTGCCAGTGCATGGCCTGCAAAGACAGTAGGCAAGAACAGACTGGCGGTCCACTTCTAAGAAAAGTCGTACAGCTGGGGCAGCTCCGGGGGAATTTTCAGCCAAGCTCAGGGACCATAAAGGAGCAAAACAAAAGATGGAAGTGTCTTCAAGGCCGGGGAAATCTGAGTGACTTTCAAAAGTATTTCCTCCTTGCTTTGAGGCTTGGTCACGCCATGTGTATCCCTAACTATCCAAAATCTTAATACCAATGTTAGTGAGTGTAAATAAAGCCACAATAAAAGTATAATTTAGGGTTAAAAGACAATCTTACCTTTATTCTGTTCAATATGCATCATATGTTGCATGTTTGTGTGTATGGGTGTGTATGCCTGCAAACAGGTCATGTGAGCAACCATTGAAAGCAGATAGGCCCGAGTATGGGTCACCAGTCACTAATCCAATAA
Organism: Sebastiscus albofasciatus; assembly: GCA_916701655.1. Classification (NCBI taxonomy): domain Eukaryota; kingdom Metazoa; phylum Chordata; class Actinopteri; order Perciformes; family Sebastidae; genus Sebastiscus; species Sebastiscus albofasciatus. Next base: position 189,557 of record CAKAOI010049468.1, read on the forward strand.
CTCCATCTTCTAACCGATCTATCCAACCAAACAAATGCATCAGAAACCGGCTGGGGGGGGCGGGACCAGGGTGTGTCACACTTTTTTTTAAGCCATCCTCGTACAACAATCAACCACATACTGAGTAGACAATGTGTTTCTCATTAAAAAGCAATCATTCAGCACTTAAGGCGGTTTAAGTGCCCGGCCTGAAACCACACTGGCAAAGTGAAGTTTTAATTTCAATTGTAAAAGGCTCGCAACACTTCATCCTGCTGAAACGGGCCTCCGCTAATAGAGAGCTTCAAAAGGATGATTCTGACAGGAGGGGTGGGGGGGTGTTTGTCTAACATGGCTAAAGCCCTTCATTCACATGACTCAACTCTCCCCTGGCTCCGAGCTGCGAGGAAAATTAGGAAAAGGGGGATGAAGCGACAGAGGAAGGAGGAAGAAGAGTGTGCAGGGTGGAGGAGGATGCAAAAAAAGGGGAAGTAGGATAAAAAAAAGAGACAACAAGAGAATGAAGAGAGATCAGAGGAGGGGAGGGAAAGAAGATGGAAAGGATTGAGGAGAGAATGGGCTTTTTGTGAGGGGAGGGGGGGGGTGGATGTGATGGCTTTGTGGGGCATGTGTCTCCAGGGTGCCAAGGGGCTCCAGTCTGGTGGTACGGGGGTGGAGGGACAAGATCTGCTGCTGAGGAAGAGGAGGAGGAGGAGGAGGAGGAGGAGGACGATGGGGCGAAAACAGGGCCCGAGACTAATCCATCTCTCCCTCTCCCTCCCCTCTTTCTCACACAGACACAAACTCCCTCAAATCCCTTTTACCAGAAGTCCTGCTGACTGTAGCCAGTCACCCGAGAGCCAGTTGACATAACAACCCCCTGGGTACTCATGCCTGCACTCTGCTTTGCCTAAGTAACCGACACTGTAAAAACTACACTGACCTGCTTGAGGCGGAGCTACTATTGTCACCAGGCAAAGAAAGTGTGCTGTTCTCCCAAGGGGGACAGCATCATATATCATCCAAACTCAATAAAGAACTGAAGTTGAACACAGAGGAGCATGTGTGTTTACCTCTAGCTTTTTTGTTTACAGGCTAGCTCTTTGTCCCAGCCTTCCGGCTTTCTGTTTGCCGCAATTCAAAAGGAGCCATTAAAATGTGACGTATGGGAAAGCAAACAAGCAAAACCTCACACACTGCAGTGCACACACACCGACACGCAACTGAAGAATCACAAAAACAGGCCGACGGAAATACACACTGGCTCTCCTGACAAGGCTGCAATCATGGAATCTGTAGCGTGGAGTGGGAAAGGGTGGGGTTTATGCTGCTTTATCTAGCTAGAGGATCATATGCGTGCATGCTCGCACATACACAACACACACTGTGCTATGTTGGATTCCTTTCAGAAAGTTAATGTGGGCCAGGAACAAACACCCACAGAGTTTTTTTTTTTAATGGGACAGATGTAGTGTAGTAGCCACAGTTAAAGCACCTACCCTCACACCGACTGCTACCCTTTGTTGCTCTCTGACATACGGAAAGCATTGCCTCACTCCGGCAACACTTCAGGTGCATTAAAATGGGCCAGCTTTTGATGGAAAAATGTGCAAATTGATTGAAGCAACTTTTTTTTTAAAGCTTGAACAAGGCCAGTTACTTTGAGTAGAACTTTTGTTAAAATGTATTTTTCCTCTTCCATGTGTACTTCCAGCATTTATTTGACTAGTGCCTGAATAAAAATGCATAACAACAATTATTCCACTCGTGATAACGTGCATGTATTCTTATTTACATATATGCTGTGACTGTGGTATGACTTCTATGTGTCAAAAGCATGCAATGCCAGCTATTTCTGTTAGGGGTGGGAATCACCAGAGGCCCCTCGATACATTTTGTGATATGCTGAGTATTGTGATATGCTGAGTATTGCAATAAGATATATTGTGATTTATTACCTTTTTTCAACTGCAAATTATGCAGTTCAACATCTGTTTTATCTAATAAGATACAGTTTTCACTCTGTTCAGCTCAGAGTTTTCATTCACATATTTTGAGGTCTGAGGGCAAGGGACCCCTTTGAAAATGTCCATGCCAGTATTTCTCCACCAAAATTTTGCGTAACTTTGGAGCGTTGTTTAGCTTTCTTCCCGACAAGCTAACATGACGTGGTATGAATCAATTCCTTAGGATTTCTAGTTGCATATGATACCAGTATCATCACTCTAGCGTTAAAAAAACAAGCCTGCGATAACATCTGAAAGAGAATAGTTGGATTAAGTTTATATAATAAAAGATCAATACTTGACGTCCGTGTATCAATATTGCCACGCAAAATATCCCGATACTATGCTGTACTGATTTTTTCCCCATCTCTACATTCTATAAAACATTCTGGCATAAAAACACAGAAAGGATTTCTTCTGTCACTTTGGGTCATAGTTCACTACAGAGTAACTATAGAGTTGTCTCCTTAGAAACCCGCTAATGCGATTTTCCCGCTTGTCAACAACTTATCAACATGGACTTCATCCTCAGAATGGCTGCCTGTAAGATACAGACAAGAATGAACAGAGAGGGAGGGCGACATGAGGAGGTGGGGGTGGATTGTCTCATCCGGTGAATCCTGCTGGTGGGGTTTCTCTCTCTCTGCTCTCTGGTGTCCACTACGCAGAGCAGACACCATCTGGCCAGCTGGAATGCCACTGAGCAGGGGGTGGAGGGGTTAAAGGGGTCCTTGCAGGGGGATGGGTTATGGCTGAGAGATGGAGTATTAACAGTAGTGGTATTAACCATGTAATGCCTCCTAAACTCTTTTAAGTGGAAAAAAAAAAACAGAAATGGAAGAACACTTTGGGAAGCAGTACAGAGGCCATTAGTCTTTCTGTGTCCTGTATATATAATTATGAAACATCTAAAATGGAAATAAACTTAAACTGATCCAAAGTGTGTACTTACCTCTTCATATGATAATGATGCATGTGTCAGGTTTAAAGTAATAGTTTGCAGTTTTGGGAAATACGCGTATTTGCTTTTTTGCCAAGAGTTAGACGAGAAGATTGGTACCACTCAACAGTGTCTGTATGAAGCTACAGCCAGCAGCCAGTTAGCTTACATTAGCATAAAGGCGGGAAACGAGGGGGAATAGCACCTCTAAAGCTCTCTACTTTACACCTTTTCACGATACCAGAAGTTTGGTAGTTGATACCAAAAGTAAAACAATAGGTCGTACTTCAGCATACACTCCTTTATTACCATTTGCATACTGGTTTTGGTTACAAACAGGTCATAACTCCCTCTCTATTATCTATTTTATGTTGCTGTGAAAATGCATTCAAGTTTCTCGCCAAAAACTACATTTTACCAGATTACATTTGAACACACCGTGATAAGTTAGAATTTATCATCACCTAATACAACTGAATTACTGAATAGAGCCTGAATGCACCATAATATAAATCAATGGTACCTCCCATGTTAAAATCAACTGGAGGAGAGGTAGTGAATGTTAGCTGTTAGCAGCCGGTAAGCACAGTCCTGCACAGAGCTAACAGCTAACGTTAACTAGCCCTTGTCCTGACGATTTCAACAAAGATTTGTTGTTTGCAATGTAGCTTTATCAAGGAAAAGATAGGGTGCGTCCCCTGAACATGTCGATAGTGAGATTACTACGTCGTAAACACATTTTCTATCATCCCCAGGACGACGTCAGTCTCGAGCCCTGACGGAACGAGTGGCGTCACGTTTTCAGAATTTTGGCATCGACTTGGTACTGGTTCTTGTAACATCCCTAATATCACTTTTGGTTTGTTTTTTTGGTGAGTTATGTGCAGGAGTGTTGCTTGGCTGGTACCAGCATAAATCTTAAATCACTGCTGATTGCCTGGCAGCCGGAGAGTCACTGTTCCCAGCCAAGAATTAGTCCGGCACAAAAGCCTCCGTAAAACCACAACTTATTTACTACACTTTTGTACAAATTTAAAAAACAAGCTACAACACTTAGTGAGCTTTAGAGGTGTGGTAGGCACGTTTTGGTGCCTTTGGATAGAGACAGGCCAGCTGTTTCCCCCTGTTTTCAGTCTTTATGTTAAGCTAAGCTAACAGGCTGTGGTGGTAGCTTCATATGTACCCTATAAACATTGGACAGGTATCGATTAGAGCTGCCCCCTCTTAGTCGTTTAGTCAACTAATCTGTATTTTTGGTCTTAGTCAACCAAGATTTATCTAGTCAATTAGTCGTTTTTTTATGCTTTTTCATGCTGAATGACTTATTTCTGAAAACCTTATGAGCACATCTCTGGTAAATACAAAATTGAAAGTGGTGCCTTTGTGTGATTCTTTGTGGGGAAACTCAGTCTTACAGATCTGTCGATTAAATCAACGGATTAAGTCGAGGACAGCCCTTGTATCGATCTTCTCACCTCACTCTTGGCAAGAAAGCGAATAACAGTATTTTTCAAAATGTCATATATTTTACGGTTAGTCTAAAAGAGTGTGACGGGTGATGTTTTGTTGTTGATGCTGCAGGTGGCTGACAGCATTTTCTTTAATGTGATTCAGATTGATTCAAGCATAAAAATCAACTGCTTCCTCAATTCCTGTTAAGCTGATATTTATGGCGCTTTAGCAGAAACATATTCAAAATCAAAGTACAATACACAGACTTGTGCACACAATTAACTGGCAAAAAAACTCTATGAATAAGCTGAACGAGGGCATTATTATTTAAATACTCTCTGCAAACTTGTCCCTTAAGGATAAATTCAAGGTAAACTTTACACCCCCTGTATAGATTGCCTTCAAATGTTGCTGTGTTTAAACACAATGCTTTCACTATATCCCTCCATATGGTTTACAAAGATACATTTGTTTGTGCATGTTTTATTGTAAGGCAATAAAGCCCTGGTCGACGTGCACAGAAAAGGTTGCACGTAGATTCAAAACACTCTCTGGTATTTTGTTCTAAATAAAATACTTTATTTTCAGTTGGTGTCAGATGAAATTCTGCTCTGGCACTGAGCTAAATCAAAGTGAAATGTAGTCTGAAGAGAAGCCTTGCGCTGCCACTACACATGGAAACTATTATGTGTGCGCAAATCAAATGAAGTATAACCATATGTTTATGCGCCATGCAAATATTACACTGGTTAAAGACGTCATTGAAGTGGGCCTTGGCGGTGCAGTTGCTGACCAAATACAGTTAGCGTCTTGGTGACGAAGCTGGAAGCGGTCCACTCTAACTGCTAGCTGGGTTTATAAATATGTCTTAGTGGAGATTAGCCTGAGGGTAACCCTCTAGCGCTCTTCCCTGTGGAGTTCCTATTGCTCACATTGTCACATCCCTTCTGCTTTATATAAATATTTGTACTGCAGAACTTCTTGGCTGTGCAGCCGACATCAAACCCTACTGAGAGCTGAGGAGAGAGCACGGGTCGGACTGGAGAGAGATGGGGTTGAGTGGGTGGATCTAGTGCTTGGCTTTTTGTAGCCAAGTTTTGCAGTTCAGCTGCAGCATGTTATTTAAAGAAGTCCTATTATGTTTTTCTGCATTTCCCCTTTCCTTTAGTGTGTTATATAGTTGTTTGCATGTAAAAGGTCTGCAAAGTGACAAAGCATAAAGTCCACACAAAAGGGAGTTACTCTCCTCCACAGAAACACTGCTCCTGAACTGCCCGAAACACCTTGATTGAAGTCCCGCCTTTCTCTTCCGTAACATGGTGATGTCACCAAGTAACACATTTGCATAATACCTCAAACAAAGCTAGTTCGAGCGTAGTCTGAATAGTTTGCTTCTGTTGACCAGGAGCTCAAACAGAGCGTTAAAGCATGTAAACATGTTCTAGTGGAAACCCAAAATACTAATATGAACCTGAATATAAGCATAACAGATCCTCTTTGACTGTTAAATAAGTTAGTAACACATGCAGGTGAAGCTTAAGACTCAAAATGCTCAACTAAAGTGTAATATTATGCTGACTTTAAGAGCCAATTATGTACATATTTATATTTGGTGAAATTGTTTATGTCGTCTTGACATTTTACAGAAGTTCTAGTTTGTACAACAGTGTTTGTATAGTTTAAATAGCCACCATGTAGGATTATGATGTTTACCATTACTTACTTACGACAGAATTTAGTGCCGTAAGGCAGTTTTTCAGTGCGCGTGGTAAAAAGGAGGTTTTGGGAGAATGCTGTGAAGTCTGCATAGGTGTGAATCGCTATATATAAGGTATTATAGCATACAGTGAAAGTGTGATAATGTTTAACGTATGAAACATCAAGTCGGTAGTGGACCGGGCGAGATGTAACTTTGATGGAAATCACCTGCCGTAATGTTGTAATTGCTTCTCAAATAAACCTTGGTTCAAGTTTTCCCTGCCTCCTGTGAGTACATTGGGTCTTCACGAAAAAAAGGATTGAAATTAAGTGGAACACGAGTCAGAACTGAGATACCTTGCAGACTTTAAGTGTTTTAGGAATTTGGGAGCATGTTAAAACGGCCACTACACTGACCAGGTGAAACAATATCTACTCCAATAAATAAATGCTTCCCTTTACATAAGGGCTAATGATTCCTCCTGAGTGTTTTCAATATGATCACAAACATAGGGCCACAAATATAAAATGTAACACTGACAAGCCTTGTGCTCCTTCATGCTCTCTTTGCAAGTGCAGAAATGCATAACAGGAGACGTTTCAATAATCCCAGGGACATTCCTCTATAAAATAATGTAGGAAAGCAATCAAAGCATTGCCTCACCGATTCCGAAATAGATATAAATCGCTCATTTTGAACTAAACTGAGGCATCTGGTTGCACAAGTGTACTTATTTTGTGTCTTTCCCTCTAATAGCCTTGTTAAAATCCTTAACTACCCATTTAAATCTAATTTACAATCCTAATTTAACGAGAGGGGTTTTTTTTTTACTTCCCTTCAATTGCTTATCAGCTACACTCTGTGTGAGGTACATTCACTCAGTGCACCAAACCAAATCTCAAACTTATGCCTTCATCATGACAGAAGGTTGGCAAAACTGTAGCAGAACCTGTAGAATAAAAAGCCCAATGAGAGACTGATGTGAAGAGTTAGGAGGAGGGAAAGTCTTCACAGAAGCCAAAAAAGCAACAACGCTGCGATTCAAACCCTTGTATTCCTTGCTATTAGCTATTCGGGAATTGAAACTCGATCTACAGTTTCACTCTTGACGACTTGCTACGAAGATAAAACAAAAGAATAACAAGTTAATGTTGAACGAGACAAGTCTCTGCAGCAAGAGCCCTCATCCACAGCACGCTCCTCCGCCCTCCAAAAGCCCTCTCGCCAGTGTTGAGTAACAGGATCCCTGCTGATGGCAACGCCACCCCCACACTGACACGAGGCGTTCAGGTGAATGTTAACACTTACCACAACCACATAACACTCACTTCAGCTCAACAACAATGGAGCGTCTGTCTCTTTGTTTGGGGTCTTCACATGGTTCAAAGAGAAGGCAGGTAAAGAGCAGCAGGATTACGTAAAGCATGACAAGAGCCACTCCCTGCTCGGACACGTTCTGCTCAGCGGCCATCAACTTTCTGTTATTTTCCAACACGACAAGAGTAACAGAAAGCAGCATGCTCTGTTACAAATGAATAAAAGAGTAACACAAACATGTGCTGTCTTGCTCAGACAGTGCCTGACACACAAACAATGTCTTATCAAGGCATGCATCAGTTTTCTTGCTCAACACCAGCTGGCTGTCTTGGTAAACCTGTTGTGACACAGACACCCATACAGAGGGAAAATTACAGTCAAATACCATAGCCCTCGGATATGAAGCTTTAATGAGCTTCATTAAATTCACCATTTGATTGATCGCACAGTGAATTTTGAATATACAGTGTAGTGTACTTCAGGTTATATCGCTTTTCTCCCTAAAGTTACATTATTTTGAACATACACCTCTTAATTCACAGCCCGGTGACAAGAGATACGGTTAAAACCGTAGGAAAATGACTGCTGAAAGAAAATGCACACTAGATAAACAAAGGCGACACCTCACACAAAGCATACAGTCACCATTTGTCAAAGGAAATCCAACAAGTCTCGTCCATCTCAGTGTATGCACAGACATTACCCAAGCAGCTTGCAAGTATTTGCACAGCCATGGCGGTATGACACAAGTAAACATGACTTTGATTCCAAACTATTTTGTGCCAACACCCATAATCTAGTCTGTAGTGACATCACTGTAAGGTTGCAAAGTTGCAAGGTTGAAAAATAAGGTATATAGAGAGTGATTTCAGCTCTCTTTACACTTTGTTTTCACAGGTGGTTTTTGTAGAACTCGACCCCAAATGCTCACCCCTCTCTGTCACTGTTTGCAAAAGGGACTCAACAAGTCTCTGTTGACCGATTTCCTAAGTAAGACTTTAGGTGAAAGGATAAAAAAACAGCTGGCTTGGATGTGCTGTCACTTGATATGTCACACAGGAGAACAAAAAAAAGCTAAGCAAAGCTATTTTACAGCTAAGCAGCACACTACAAGATGTTTCTGAAAACATTTGAGATGAGAAATAGGCATTTCAGTAACAGATTATTGAATCATATTTGATGCCGTGTGCCTAGTTTGCCGTTTGATCGGAGTTTGCGAATGATTGACAGCTGCTCAGAGACAGCAAGGCTCCAGATCAGCTCTTACTGCTTGTTTTCCTCCGGTCTGTGAAATCTTGCAGATGCCATTAGGAGCACAAGAGGACACAGAGACACATGATTTTTTTTCAGATTACCTGTCTCAGGCACTACTGTCAAGATATAGTGACCCTTTTTAATAAAAATAACTTTTCTCCAATTCCACCCACTGCTGATTTAAGAGTGATTTAAGAGTTATTCTCCTCTAAACTTACCATATTCTTTCATTTGATTAATTTTTAGAGGTCCAACATGTAAAACGATCCAATATTTCACACACAAAATACAAAGATGAGATAAAAAACACCCAATTTGTGCAACACAACAATGTTTTTTTCTCTCTCTTCGGCTGCACAAATCCTAATTGTTGCCTTCATTAACAATACTTTATCAATCTACTTTCTTAGACTATGCATTCTTTCAATTAGCTATAATTGTGTAAGTGAGACTTGTAGTGGGGTGATCTGCCATTGTAATACTGCTCTAAATTAAAAAGGTGTTGTTGTCTTCATAGGGTGCAGTTATGCAAAGGCACAACAATACAAATAGCAATTAGAGGTTTTTCAAGTGCAAGATTAAACAGCAATACTACTATAAATACTGTCAGCATGAGAACTATAGGCTGCAATGACAGCTGTTGACAGTATGACAGTGTTTCAACACAAAACCACACATCATATCCTTGATGTGTCACACATGAGCATTTCCTGAAACACCTTTAAAATGCTTATAATTGTTAAAGAGGAAGCTTCCAGTTTGTGGTTAAGTTACACAGCAGCAACAACACTCTCATTACAACATAAACTGCCACTTCATACTGTGCATAACATACCTGTAATGCTTTATGGAGGTCTGCTGAAGCGTCAGCAAGCACAACATCCACGGAGAGATGATAATGATGCACTAAATAGCACACTATAGCAGGTTTTAACAGCACGTTATAACGCTACTAGCTGACGTTGTGTTTTAGGAAAGTTCCTGACTATACTAACCACTAACCGTTACTCGACTACCGTTCAGCCCGAGTCCTCGACGAGAATAAGAGAGAAAGTATTGAATTAAATCGACACTTGTCTTCTTTATAAAGCAGTTTAGCTGTCTCTATTCATCCTCCACCGACGCTGAGCGGTGAGACACGGCTCTGTCCTGCCCGGCAGCAGGGTGCAGAGTGGCGGCAGTGAGGGGAGCTGCTGCTGCTGCTGCTGGCAACTCAACTTCAAACTGAAAATACATACTCGCTTCTGATTGGTCCAATCACAGCGCGGCGATGCGTTCAAATGCCTCTGGTAAAACGTAGAGTCCAAATTCTGACTTTGTTTTGCAGTTGTATGTTTTACGCACGTACATTAAAATAAAGAAGAGGAAAGTGATCACTGACAAATTACATTTACTAATTTTTACATTTTTACATTTTTACAAATAGCAAGTAGCCTATGAAAGTAAATTGTTAAAGATTGTTAAAGAATTGTTAATGTAGGCTACAATTAGGATTTGTGCAGCTGAATAGAGAGAAAAAACATTGTTCTGTTGCACAAATTGGGTGTTTTTCTCTCATCTTTGTATTTTGTGTGTGAAATATTGGATAGTTTTACATGTTGGACCTCTCACAATTAATCAAATGACAGAATAGGGTAAGTTTATAGAAGAATAACTGCAGTGGGATCAGCAGTGGGAAGAATTGGAGAAAAGTTATTCTTATTAAAAAGGGTCACTATATTCTGAAAGTAGTGCCTGAGACAGGTAATCTGAAAAAAAATCATGTGCCTCTGTGTCCTCTGGTGCTCCTAATGGCATCTGCAAGATTTCACAGACCGGAGGAAAACAACCAATCAGAGCCGAGCTGGAGTCTGCCGTCTCTGAGCAGCTGTCAATTACTCACAAACCCCGATCAAACGATCAAACTAGGCAGCGCTGATCAAATATGAATCAATATTCTGCTACTGTAATGCCTATTTCTCACCTCAAATGTTTTCAGAAACATCTTGCTGTTTAGCTGTAAAATGAGAAAGTTTGTGACCCGGCCGCCATGTTGAGACCACTTGAGGAAATACCAAGCACCGCCCACCGGCCGGAGCAAACTTTCTCATTTTACAGCTAAACAGTACACTACAAGATGTTTCTGAAAACATTTGAGGCGAGAAATAGTCATCAGCAAAATTTGAATTGCTCTATTTCCAACAGGACTTGAAGGCATCACACAGCTAGGTTTATTAGTCATCTGTCCCTCTGCATCTCTTTGTCTTTATGCCTGATACTGTCCAACACACACACAAACACACTCATGATTTATGTCAGTGATTTTCATATGCATCCTACACTCCCCCTTTAGTTGCTCACAATAAAAGGCTCACTGTAATGTTAGGGTTGCAGTGCCCCCTGTTGTTCATATTAGACAGTGTATGCACCTCATGATTTTATAGCTAGTAAACAGTGGCTGGTTTAAAACAGGGATGTTTCTAGGATTTAAAGACATTGGAGGCTCAGCCCGGACCTCTGTAGGGGGGTTTGGGGGGGGGGGAGTCCTGCACCAGGAATTATTTTTTTTTAATAAACAAGCTCTATTTTGATGTTTTTTTTAATGCACTCTTTATGGCACTGTATTTACATTCAAAGTGCATGTCTTTATCGTTGAAAAATTGCATTGTGTACCTTAAAAAACTGTTGTTTACTTTCCAGATTACTTGTGAATTGTGATGTTGAAAGTATTAGTAATTTTTAGTAATTGGTATTAGTATTGAGTAGAAACAGAATACTTCACAACTTCTATAATTAAACATCTATTGACTAGAGTTGGAAAAAACTGTTAAATGCATTTATGTTAACATTAGTTTATTGGAATATTAAAAGGGTTTTATTTCACTCATACACACACACTTACTGGTACTAGGATGTACAGGGTGTATTTTCTGAACTGTTTGAAAGTATTTACTCAATCCTCCATCATGTCAAAAACAATTGCAGAAACACTGACTGAAATAACAGATATCCAGATGATGAATGTTTTTACAAATGAAATTCTGTCTTTATCGATTTGTTAGTGACTTGTTTTATAGTTTGTCTGTTCATATTTTAAACCCAAATTCATGCTGGTGGTGATGCAGTTTGATGCCCACTGTCCTGCCAATCACTCTGGTCCTTTCATCTTCACCACTCTTCACACTTCTTTTAGTGGCAGCAAGTTAGTTGGGTAACACCAAGCCCACCTGTAAAACATACAGCCATTACTTTATGATTACAGTGTGACATTAAGAACTTGCATGGCACACAATTGCATATAGCACTGTTGCACTTTGTATTTCTGTATTTTACCCGTAGTGTTTGTGTTCACAGTTTAAGTAAAGGTCACGATTTGCTGCTAATGTCAGAGTGAATTTTCAGCTATAATGAGATAATTTCCACCAGCCTTATTGTGTGGCAATAAAAGGGAATTTTCAAACATGATTTGTTTTGGTAAGGTAATTGTAGATGTGTGATTTAGTTTTTCTAGGACTTTACTCCTTGTTGCACTTAAATGAACTGCTTGACCAACGAGTTTTCCAGTGTGTAGTATACAATAATAGTGGAATGACAAAGTTATATCTTTCCTGAAACATTTGCATAAGGAGGCATTACAAGTTGTATTTGTATTCATATTCAAGAGTTTCATTCTACTTTGCGGCACCTGATTCGACTGTTATCAGCTCTTTAAATGGGCGGTATCAGTCGTCGTAGCCTCATAGTAGATGTAGGTCAGTGGAGGCCTGCTACGCCTACTGTGTTGTAAAAGAAAGCGAAACTTAAAAGCAACACGTTCTAACACGTAAAACTGAATGAAATGCAAACATAACAGCTTGTTTAGGTTTAGGTAACAAAACCACCTAGTTAAATTTAGGGTAATAGATTGTGTTTTGGCTTAAAATAACTACAAAGTGAGAGTGAAACTTAAGGTTGTGGACATAAAGACGACTACGTGATGTTGGTTTCACACAGGATGCGAAGTATTGTGTTCCATGCCCATATGGAGGTTCACGGTGTCTAGACCACAGCGCATGACTTCCGCTTTTGCTCATGTCAGAATTACTATGATCGCTGTCGTCTTCTTTTATTCCTTCTTTCCGTGATCGCCTATGTGAATCAATGACAAAAACCTATTAGTGGGTGTAGCAGGCCCCTTGTGACCCACATCTATGAGCTTATAACCACTGATAACGCCCATTTAATGACCTGAAAACAGTCTAACCGGCTGTTTTATAAGATGGTGTGGAGGACTTTGAAAACACAGAAAGACAGTAACGTGTCTCTGCAGGAGGACACTACAGTAGTCAGTACCTTGTCTGGGCTCATAGGAGGACACATCCAGTTGTACAGGTAGTAATGAAGGCTCTTGTCGTCGATGCTGAACTTGAGCTTTTCCAGGAAACTCTTGTTATCCATCACATCGAGAGCAGAGAAGACGTCAAAACCTTTCTGTCAGTGAGGAAAAAGGAGCATTTATTTTGTTACAATACACAGTAAACCATACAATACATATAACCCTATTCAAATTCTGAGTAGATTAATCATGTATGTAGTTTGCTGGGAGAGGTCTAAACACCTTGTGCACTTTTTAAATGAAGGGGAGTTTTATTCTGACACACTCACAGATTTAGCAAGGACCAGTGTGTCCTCCACAAGGTCGGCCGGGTCCGTGGCGGTAGAGACAACGTAGAGGAGATGAGCTGCTCTCAGGTCAGTGTGGACCGGGTGATTCAGCACCCTGGAGGAGACGCTGTAGAAGCTCACCACATCTGTCAGTGTGCCATCATCACCCTGTGGGAGAGGACAGGAGGAGAATCAGTTATTAACTACTACAGCAGAGTAAGTTTAAATATTACAGAAAATGGTGAGGATAACCTCTTCTCTCTCCAAAGAAATTCAAAATTGATGACAAATTGTAAGGTCAGACCTCCACGACATAGGTGTCAATCACATTCTTCCTTGGTAGCAGCCAGTGCTCTACTTCCTGCAAAGACAGCACGGGTTTGAGGTGAAACTTGCTGAGGTTTGCCTGCAGTAGTGAGTGTATCCCCACAACATCTTCTTTAGTCATCGGACGCAGACCTGCTGTCTTTGTCACCTGGGAGAGAGAGGAAGAAAAAACACGTTCAGTAAGTGCCTGAATGATTCAAATCAGTATCTTTAAACATTTTGTATAGGGCCAAAAGGTGAGTCAGTTGAAAATGCTGTGACCATGTCAGACAATAATGGCACTGATGGGTTTTGGCCTTTAGGTGGCAGCACAAACTAACCTCAGGCACACGGTAGAACTTGAGAGCTCTCTGCAGGTTCATGTTCTGCCTCAGACCCGGGTAGCTCACCTCCGTCAGCTTTCTGGGATTCAGAGGGCGATTCCAGTACCTAAAAGATTCAGTTTGTTCATTTGTGTATAGGGACAGTAAAGGTAGAACGTTTCTTCTCAATAGAAATACCAAAGATGAAATGTTTAGGGTACCTAACTGAAGCTAATTTGTATTCCACATTGTAGTTGTTTGGAAGAAATAGCATATGACCGGTAACCAAAAAACAAGACTGCATGTTTGCTAATTAGGGGAATGAGAGTGGCCCCCATACACAGACAAAGACGTTTCATGTTTTATTTAATTCTTCGTTGTGTTAAAGACACTGTGTGTGTTTTTCTCCATAACATGACATATTCATGATAAGCCATTATCAATTTGGGATTTCACACTCAAAAACTCATCTAATCTGCTTCATCAGGACTGGGTGGGTGGGGTTTGATCCAGGCTTAGTCAACTAACCGGTCGTTTTGGTCTTAGTCGACTAAGATTTCTTTAGTCGATTAGTCAGTTTTTATGCTTTTTCATGCTGAATGACTTATTTCCAAGAAACTTATGAGCATGTCTCTGGTAAACACAAGATTTAAAGTGGTGCTTTTGTGTGTTTCTTTGTGGAGAATCTCAGTTTTACAAATCTGTCCATTAAATCAACTAATCGATTCGTGGACAAAACCGTATGAGTGTTAGTCGATGAAGAATTTCTTCGGTCAAGGACCGATCAGATTTGATTGACAGTGACTTGGCAGCTCAGAAATAGTCAAGTCAATTTTATTTGTATAGCCCAAAATCACAAATCACAAATTTGCCTCAGGGGGCTTTACAATCTGTACGGGATACGACACCCTCTGTCCTTTACAGTGCGACCCTCTCATATGTGACATCACCTTTTTCCAAATGCACTCTGATGCTTTAAACAAGTAAACAAAGACAAAACAGGAATCTGCAATGTTAAATAACCAAAATTCTTGTGGCTTTTGCAGAAAATTTTGCATTGAAGTCAAAATCCATTCCTCATATTAAAGAGGACCTATTATATCTATTTTCAGGTGCATAATTTTATTTTGGGTTTCTACTAGAATATGTTTTAATGTTTAAAAAAAAAAAAAAAAAAAAAGCCACTAGGCAGGTATTATGCAAATGTGTTACTTGGTGACATCACCACGTTACGGACGAAAAGGCGGGTCTTCAATCAAGGCGTTTCAGACAGTTCAGGTGTTTCTTTGGGGGAGAGTAACTCCATAATAGGTCCCCTTTAAGAAGCGTATCGATATTTTTTCAGGAGCTTTAAAAGTGCTAATTGTGGCTTCACTTCCCATTCAAATCAAATGTGGATCGACCCTGCGTAGCAGCTCCTACCTGCATGAGCTTATTGGTGTGGGCAGCACAAGGCCAGCTGTGTACACAGCCTGGTAGAGGCCCTGCTGGTTGACCCGTCTGGTGAGCTCTCGGATCAGAACTGGAGTCATCCGCTTGAGGCGCAGCTTCTTATGAACACACAGGAGTTTGACCTGTGCCATCCGCTTCTCCCTGCAGGAGAGCACGTTTTGAGCATTTGCTTTGAGATACTTTCAGGTAAAATTGCTACAGTTTTTGTCGGCAAGTGCAGTGAATATTAATACAGCATCATCAGATTTCACATAAACACACATCTTTGCATACATTTACGAGCTACTCACGTCTCATATATGCAGACATCTGCGGGAAGAGCAGCGATGAAGCCGACTAACTTGTTATTGGTGTCTACTCGCACGCCACAGTGCCACTGGGCCAGCCAGTTAGGAGGTTGTAAAGCCCTTAAGAGGAAGAGAATGACATTGTCTGCAAAAATGACTGTGAATACATGCAGGGGTAGTTCAATAAACTCTAATTAAGGACAATATCCAATAAAAGGAATGAGCATGAGATGACTCAGCTGAATGAATGCAGTAGCTTTCTTTCACCTCAGGGCCAAAGATCTGCGCCACTTCCTTGATTGCTCATGTTAATTATTCGTATCAAAGTACTTCTTTTCATGTTTTGATGTAAGTGTTCCCCGAAGTATACACTATATAATGCAGATCACGGAGGAAAAAGGCAGTCGTGAAGAGATTAGAGTAGCCAGCTTGTAACTGATAACGGTGTGTCGGAGGGTCAGGCTAGGAAGTCAAGAGGGAAAAATGAAGTTGTCCTTTTTAGACTCTCAACACCTTAATTCCTTTAGTGTAACTCAGAGGCAGAGTTGCAGTTGTATGGAGCAGTTTTAAGGTGTGTTAATGCAAGAAGGAGCTGAAACAGAGCATCTATCAATGAATAAAAGGGTAAAAAAGAAAGATATAATACATTCAAAATCTAGAAATCAAAAGTTCTTGAAGCCTACCATTGCAGATACTCCAGCGAGAACTCATATCTGATCGTGTTGTCATCCTCTTCCATGTAGTTCTCATTGAGCAGAGTGCGTAGCTCTCTCAGCTGCAATGATAGATGGAAACAGAGTTGAATTTGTCTGAATTTGAGTCCATTTTTTCTGAACTCCACACTAAGAAAAGTACAGTTCTTTACCTCTGAAAGACCAGAATTAGACATAATGTGTGTAAGGAAGTAACTTACTACTGTAGGGTTGCTCAGGTCCAGAGTGTCCCAGGAGAAACCTTGAGGTAGAGAGTATGGCTCCTCACGGACACCGGCTTCACCTTCTATTATTGGGCCATGAGTCACAACACTGTCACCTGAGGACACCAGTAGAAAGAAAAACAAATTAAATATAAAATTTCATTCTCAATATTAAAATTATCGTGAATGATTTATGGACTTCAAGTAATGGCTTCTTAAAATGAATATGCTGTTATAATGACAATGCTAAAATAGCATTATAGGGCTTCTTCTTCTTCTTACCATTTTGTATAAAAGCATACATTAAAGTGTGCAACTGAGTGTTCCGTATCAATTTAATTCAATTTAATTTTAAATGCAATGTCATAAAGAGCAGCAGTGGAGTTAAAGGTATCCAGAGCGATGTTTTGAAGAGTGTCTCTCAGGTGCCATACACATTATGCACATCCAGGGGGAATATGATAAACACGTCTGCCCGCAGATGTTGGTGGTAATGTGCTGTCAAAGGTATAGGAGTATGGCAATAAAATGATAAAAGTAGCTTGAAAGTTGATGTAAACAATGTTGATTAGTTGAGGTAACACAATCCACCTACCAGCATCTCTACAGCTCAATAATTAACATGTTAGAACTTGTAGGAAACCAAAGTGGAAAATTGACAATTTGCCATTTTACAGAGGGTTATGTGCCAAACTATTTCTTAGCTTGGAGGAGTTTCTGCCTTTAAATGGAAGTTTTCTTCTCTTCTCTTCCTGTTTTTTTCATGGTGCAATGGATATGTGATGATGTCACTTCCTCAACCAATAAGGATGGCAGAAACTTCCAATCATCCAATCACATTGATTTGGTGGTGTTTAAAAGAACACACACCACCATTTTATCTTCTTAATGTCCTGATGAAGGTCCTTGTCGACCGAAACATTGACTAATAAAGCAGAGAAAAGTGTGTGCGGGAGAAAGTCATTTTTTTTTAAATTTACTGTTGGCGTCTGGAAGCCACTGAGGCTAACAATTTAGCAAGCTAGTGAGCAGGAAACGTAATGCAGTAAATAGAAAGGCAAACAATTGACTAAAATTACAATATATTCACTTATCATCGACTAAAAAAGGAACTTCCATGGCCTCCACCATTTCCGACAACGTTAGCAAATGCATTGAAACTCGTGAACTTGTGAAAATTTCCAAGGTAAACACGGTAAACACGACCCCATTTGAAGGCAGCAAGTACTGGTGCCTTCAAATGGGGTCGTGTTTACCGTGTTTACAAGAAGAGTCCATATGAACGCCCCCTCTCTGGTGGTATTCACGACCTTGTTAGTGGAAAGTTTCTGAAAGCTCAGAATTTCCGAGTTGTGACGTGTTTGTTGACGTTGTCAGAAATGGACGGCAGCCATGGAAGTTAATTTTTTGGTACATAATAAGTGAATATATTGTAATTTTAGTCATGTATTGTTTTTCTTTCCTAATTTTCTAATATCTCTGATCAAAGTGTTGATATTCTCAACTGCCTAAACCATTTCCTCTGTCATTAGCTAGCTTGTTAAATTATTCGCCTCTGTGGCTTTTAGACGCCGACAGTAACGTCAATATTGCCGTTGCTTAGCAGAGATCTTTTCACGACTTAACCACTTGAACGCCAAACATATTGGGTACACGACTTCCCGTGTTGTAAACACGAGCTCACGAGTTTCATTTGAAAGCACCATAACTTCCTGAAGTCTCGGCTAGTTGCCTGGCAACTCCTCAGAGCCAAGAAATAGTCCAGCACATAACCCCCCATAACAAAAAAAATATATATTTTTATATAGTGGTTTTGGTACAGATTAAATTAAACAAGAAATAACATGTTAATTACTGAACTTTAGGAGTGCTACTAGATGGGTTTTGTTACCGTTGAACAGAGCAGGCTAGTTGTTTCCCCCTGTTTCCAGTCTTTATGCTAAGCTAAGCTAACTGGCTGCTGGCCTTATATTTAGTGGACAAATGTGCGAATGGTATCTCATCTAATTCTCCTGTAGAAAGCGAATAAGCATATTTCCCAACATGTCAAACTTTTGTTTCAAATATAACTTTGAGCCAATGCCTTTGTTTTTAGAGTATTCAGGAATAACTTCTCACCCTGCAGTCTGGGGACAGGCTGTGTGTCCCAGAAACGGTACGTGTGTTTTTTGGCCTGCTGCAGGGTCTTGGGCAGACTCGGGCCCATGTAGAAGAGGTGGAGGGCTTTCTGGATCTCCTGCTGCTTCGTCTCTGGCAGAGAGTCCAGCTAGGGCAGGACAAGAGAGGCAAGGACAAGTTACTATATAATCTTCCCCCAAGAACATTAACGTTTGACTGGCCCACAGCAGCATAAATCAGCTTGAGTCCTACAGCCAAAACTGGTCATTTCAATACACCCACGCAGAAAGTTCATGAGCATTCACATTGTCACAAACACAAACCAGCACTCAGACTCACAGAAAGACACAAACCATAGCAAACGGGTCCCTGGGTCTCTCTGGTTTCCAGGCATCTTCCTTCTTTTGCTTCTTTTTGCTCCCTTTTAGACTCTCATCCTCTGTCAGCTTCTCCTCACTGAAAGACATTTTCATGCATTTGCATATAAGGGTGAATTTTACTGAATTAGTTTTTTACCAACTGAAGAAACAGAGAACTTACGACAAGTTTGAATCAGTCATTGTGAACGAGTGCGAGTCCTCGAAGCTGAGGGTGAATCGGGGTGTTTTTCTGACACTTTTTGTGGTTTTGTCAGCTCTTATCTCGGCGAGCAGCGAAGGGAGGAGAGTCACCCAACCCCAACTCCCACCCAGTTGATAGATAACTGTGGACAATACTAACAATTAAATAAAACTTCTCACGGTCTTCATGTGTCATACAGCTGCTAAATACAGCACTGCGGCAGATTAAAGCTTATAGCAGCTTGATCCAGGCAGCGGATTTAATTGGTGAAAGTTGTCTAATTGCAGAGTTCCCATATAGTCCTAAATTTAAAAGTCAGCACTTTTTCCACAACTTTTATATCTCTTGTGGGCCCGATAATAGTCCGTGTTCAGTATAATGTACAGTATGTTAACACTGACTCAGCAATTTGACCTTATTGCCAAGTTGTTGTCTATTGTTATATACAGAGTAATGAAGTGAAAGTCAAGTAAAAGTCATACAACTGGTCACATTTAATTAATTTTCATATAAAGTTTCATGCAATAAACATATTTTGAAAGAAGAATAGACTCTAAATTGCCCGTAGGTGTGAATGTGAGCGTGACTGGTTGTCTGTCTCTATGTGTCAGCCCTGTGATAGCCTGGCGACCTGTCCAAGGTGTACATTGTCAGCTAGGATCAGCTCCAGCACCACCCGTGTACCTGAATAGGATAAGCAGTTACAAATAATGGATGGATGGATGAAATAAAATACACAGCAAAGAAATAAAAATATATATATAATTAAATTATTAGTGATTATAACAAAATGTTTCTTTGCAGCTGCAATCTTGCTAACATATATTTTCCAACTTTTAGCTATTGATGATATATGTCTAGATATTTAGGGATTTTCTCTGATATGGAACCATAATTTAGACTGATTAGCCTTTAACAAACAATACAAATGAAGGAAAAATATGTGTATATATATGGAAAGATATGTCCGAAGCATTAAATTAGACTGAAGAAAGGGTCAATAAGGAGGAATGGTAACATTCCACTTAATTATTTATTTGTAATTATTATGGTTGTATGTTCTTTTTTTATTTAATTATAATTTTTTTAAATGTATATTTATTTATTTGTTTATTTGTTTATTTATTTATTTATCTATTTATTCTTTTGTCGCTGTGTTCTGTTTTTTCTTGTCTTTTTGTTTTTTTGTTTTGTTTTTGTGTACATGATGTGTAGCTGAATATATCATGCAGTATTGTGCCACATGTTGAAAAAAAACCCACAATAAACAAAAACCCACCACATTCTTTCAGAAAATATTATAAAATAATATTTAGACAAAATAGAATACAAAACAAGCAGATTTAATTCCCAATTTAGCTTTGCTTTATTCACTACTGAGGAAGGATAAGAAGATTTGTCTGAAATCAGAAGCACATATTAAGTTATGGTAATACAAGTGAAGCAAATCTGGATTTGAGAGAGTGTGTGTTCTTTGTCAAAATAAATGTTTGTTGCCAAAATAAAAGTAGCCCTAAATGGTAAAAAGTGTACCAAAATAAAACAAAAGGCGGAGAGTTATGCATTTTTTCTCTCCTCTTTATTAAAGAGAGAGGTAGTCTAAATGTTCTTTTACATTTACATTTATTGTTAAATAAAAAAATAAAAAAATAGATAAATAAATAAATAAAATTAATTAATTAATTAATACATAAATTAAATAGTTACATCAAAAATATGGCTTTTGTGTGCATTGTCAGCAGCCACAGAGCTTTCACCTGGCTGTATTAATTGTTTATTAAGCAGCTCTTTGTTCAGAAATAGCACATCTCTTGAATAGTGCATCTCTTGTATCGTGCATCATGTAGGCTACCCTCTCCTCTGTAGACCTCAAGAGAGGTTTAGTGCAATCCCTGTGGAGTCTGTTGCATGCTGCTTGGATTTATCTGGGGAGCATGTCATTTTTCTTATTTACATAGCCCAATATAACAAATTTGCCTCGAGGGGCTTTATAATCTGTACAGCATCCTCATGAGCCCTTTCTTGCCTAATACATGTACAACCACTTGTGCTATAAATGTTCCTATCACCTTTGATCATGCTTTTCGCTGTAATATACACGTATACAATAGATATTCTTTCGTTTATAAAGTGCAGCCTGGAGCTATTTCTATCTATCTCTACTTCATGGTGTGGTATTATCCTGCCACTGAAATGCAAATCGGAGAGAAGGATGCTACAAACACCTGTCACCATTTAGGGTGATGGAGTGGAAATTGTGCAGTCCTATAAGTATTTGGGAAAAGCTCATACACGAGTGCTGCTTTGACAACAAAGAGGTGCATGACAGGGCCAGGACAGGAGGTGTTTCAACATGATGCAACATACATTCTGTGCCGGAGAGGAAGCAACCACGTCTCGAGATGCAAGCAGGACGACCAAATTGGTGACCGGCTCAGCTGCACACCCTGGAGGCAGCCAAGCAGAGGATGAACGCTTAAATGAAAGTCTCAATTGAACAACACACAGCACAGTCTCTAGTGAGCTGTTGCAGCCTCAAATACCCTGTATATTTACGTATACATCTAGCATTCACTTTAGATTTGTTTTTAATGTATCTGTGTGTACCATTTCTGTTCCCCAATGGTCATTAAAATTTCATCACTGAAGGAGTCACTCAGGATTCTCATGATGTGGAAAAATGATTTTGTCGCGAAGGTATAGGTAATTCAGTTTGAATGTATTAATGATTTCAGTCCACCCGTGGTGATTTACTGTCATGCTCCACACGCTGACAGCAAATTTACTATCTGGTCATGTCAGAGGAACTGATTACTGCTGTGATGCACAGCATAAACATGTCTGAATTTATATACATGGACATAATATGATCACTTTCCATTAAACCCACTCACACAGAAGTAACAGGTGCTCTTAGAGCATAAAGGGCCTCTCAGCACTCCAGGTATCCTCAATAATATCACTGCTTCAATAATGTGTCTGGAAATTCAGAAATAATCACTTTGATATAATAAAAAAAAAGATATCTTGATTGAGTGATTATTTTGGCAGTGATAGATTTACATATTAAACATATTAATAATAAGTGTCAGAGCTTTCAACTGCCTCATCTGATGATATCATTTTTCCAAGGTGTCATATAAAAAGACAAGAGAGGTAATTGCGCTATTAATAACTGCACCTTCTAGTTAAAGAAGCAGAGCCGCTATAGTCCACCTGTTTAAGAAATAAAGTACTCATCAAAAACTTATTCAGTCTGTGAAAATAGTTTTCTGTAGGGAGCTTTCCAAAGTCTCTAAAGATAACTCTGATGATGTCTTACAGGGTTATTTCAGCTTCGGCTTGGACGCTATACACATTTTTAGCAGAAAGCATGCGTTACAAACCGGGCGTGTGAAGTTTGACATTAGCATTTATCAGGCACGATAGGTCAAGTGAAAGATGCTATTGAGACGCATTAAGGGGAAATGCAAGTGTTTTGGGTGCTTGACTTATACTTGAGACTAAAAGTCAGAATATCTCAGGCTCAGGTGCTTCTTCTTTTTTTAAATCTTAAATCTATTTCTTGTAAAACATTCTGTAGACAAGACAAAAATAATGAAATACTGAGTCACAATTATGAGATATTATGTCCAAACTTTGAGATTAGAGATTCCCTTATCCTTAAACATAAAGAGGACTTTAAGCTGCCAGATGTGAGGAGCAGATTGAGATTGAAGAGACAGAGAAGACATAAAGTATGTTTTTCTTTTTCTTACTACTACAACATATTTGTAAATGTAATTTTGCAGGTTTACTTGATTTAGATTATTCTGTAATTGCAATGAATGTATGCAACTTAATCCCTAAAATGTCATATATTCCTACCCAGGCCTGTAGATGGTGCAAAAACACCTACAATAATAAAAAAAAATACAGCAAACCAATGACAAACTGCAGAGTGGCAATTTGTTGCTCTCTGCTCAGGGGATATAAGGATAACAGTTCACACACACACACACACACAGTCAGAACCATTACTAATCTGTAAATAGATCTGTGTTGCTGTGATCTCTCTGCCGAACAAGATCCTCCTCGCTTTGCCTCGCTTTCTCTTCTTCTTCCCCGTCTCCCTCGTCTGTCTCGGTGTCAGTAACTCTGTTGTTTGCGAGATTGGATGAATGAGCAACAATCTCTGCATCTCTCTTTCTCTCTGCTGACTCTTGTCTTTCAGTTTCTCTGACTCACTGTCTCTCAGATTTCTCTTTCAGCCTGTTGTTTCCGTCCTTGCCTCATCCTCTCCCTCACTTATGCATTTAACTCAACGCGATTCTTTTCGACAGTCGTGACTGTCAAATAAGTCGTTACGATCTCCAAATATATGGTGGATATTTCTAATCAGTGCATAGGACTGATAAGGCCATTAAACATTTATTTGTCTTTTTGTACTCAGCCTAAATGATCGATAAACGGAAAGCAGCAGAAGCTCTTTTTCTTGCTATTTTATGTCTTTGTTTCTCTTTTTCTTCCTCTAATTATTTCTTTAATTGTTTCTTTAACAGGATAAAGATAAATGGCAAAACAATGAAGTAATATAGCACAAGTAGAGAAGAGTAATAAAGCCAGCAAACTGGCTCAGTAATGCCCGTTATACAGCAATGTTTACCAAAAGTTTGCCAACATTAGCGACCAAAAGCTTATGGCCATACCAGACCGAGTACTGCTGAGTGTATTGAATGGAGCGTTTTATTGCCTATCAATTAAAATGTCTCTTTGTAAGACATGTAAGAAGAATGAGGTGCTTCTTCTTTCTAAATATGTCATTTTGAGGTCACTTAGCATTTAGCTTGACAATTACACCACGTCACCTTCATTTTATACATGGCACTCTGATGGCTGATTTCGGACAGATTGAAGGATAACATGCTCCTCCAATCAACCACTCATAAAACTTCAAACCTTTTCAGGTGATGTCAAATATAGATAAATGTCATTCAAATATAACAAGACAATTTTAAATAGTTTTTTGAAAAGGGGGCATTTTGCTTACCTTGGACGGCAGTGGGATTCTCGCAATACCATGAGATCATGCACAAAAGTCTCGAGAGATGGTTAAGGTTAGGCATTGACCTGGATTAGTTGAGGTTAGGCATTAACCACGAATGGTCAAGGTTAGGCATCGACCACGAATAGTTAAGGTTAGGCATCGACCTGGATTAGTTAAGGTTAGGCATTGACCTGGATTAGTTAAGGTTAGGCATTGACCTGGAATGGTCAAGGTTAGGCATCGACCACAAATAGTTAAGGTTAGGCATCGACCTGGATTAGTTAAGGTTAGGCATTGACCTGGAATGGTCAAGGTTAGGCATCGACCACAAATAGTTAAGGTTAGGCATCGACCTGGATTAGTTAAGGTTAGGCATTGACCTGGAATGGTCAAGGTTAGGCATCGACCACAAATAGTTAAGGTTAGGCATCGACCTGGATTAGTTAAGGTTAGGCATTGACCTGGAATGGTCAAGGTTAGGCATCGACCACAAATAGTTAAGGTTAGGCATCGACCTGGATTAGTTAAGGTTAGGCATTGACCTGGAATGGTCAAGGTTAGGCATCGACCACAAATAGTTAAGGTTAGGCATCGACCTGGATTAGTTAAGGTTAGGCATTGACCTGGAATGGTCAAGGTTAGGCATCGACCACAAATAGTTAAGGTTAGGCATCGACCTGGATTAGTTAAGGTTAGGCATTGACCTGGAATGGTCAAGGTTAGGCATCGACCACAAATAGTTAAGGTTAGGCATCGACCTGGATTAGTTAAGGTTAGGCATTGACCTGGAATGGTCAAGGTTAGGCATCGACCACAAATAGTTAAGGTTAGGCATCGACCTGGATTAGTTAAGGTTAGGCATTGACCTGGAATGGTCAAGGTTAGGCATCGACCACAAATAGTTAAGGTTAGGCATCGACCTGGATTAGTTAAG